>JXCR01135889.1:72035-101463 GCA_002079205.1 Phalaenopsis hybrid cultivar | reverse complement strand
CTTAATATAAACCCTATTTAATCCTTTATATTAAATAGGGGAACTTGTCGACAAATACAAAAGTTTCGCAGACCAAACGGACGTTATACTTTCTTTAGTTTATTTGATCGAGCCTCATCCTCAAGTGTTGTGTTTATCCTTCGGGATAGATACAAGATTTGAGGTACAATGCTCTTTCATTTTAAACTATGAAAAATATAGGGTCAATTTGATTTCATACTTCAACGTCCTTCCGAAGCGGGCGATGGGATTTTGATTCCTGTGATCAATAGCTTCTTACAGGCAACCCCACAAACCAACCCGAAATAACGTCGACAGCTTCTAGCGACTCCGCTGGGGACAAGCTTTTCTCTCCACACAAATCAAGAAATATTATCTTCACACATCAGTAATATGTCCATATCCCTCTTGGACTAGATTACCCTTCTTTCGTTGCCATACTTTACCCATTTCTATCTTGGGAAAGTACAGCTAACTCCTTGGACTTCAGGACTAGCTGTTCAACCATCTTTGAACAGAGGGGTTCAGAAGGCCATTAAGGACTCTTTAAATTTTCATATGGGGTCGGACCCCCAATAAGTGTGTCGGTGGACTAATTCCACCTGGGCATTTTCTGCCACTAAATGGGTCCCGTACTGGGTCCTAAATTTTTTCACATCTCCCTTCCAAATTTGGTTTGCTACTTTGCAAATTAAACCAAATCGTGTTGTGCTGCGTGCACTTTGAAATGTTAATTAAATTTTACCCCTTTTTGAACAAAGATGTTAAAATTACCTGTAAATTAAGACCCGTCTGGCCTACAAATTAACCTCTATTTTCAGTGCTTGCACTAAAGATTACGAGGTCTTCGACCATGTAGCTAACCCTAAAACTTTCTGTTTTAAAGTCCGATGCGATGGCCTACCCAACGCTGACCATTTCCTGCAATCTGCCAATAGACCGCAGCGCCCGTAACGTCGCTCCCACCATCAAGTTTGGAGCTGGATTTGAAGACCTCGAGGTTATCCTCAGGAAAGCCCCATTCGTGGTAATAAAAACCGCTGCTCCAGAAGTACAAGAGCCGTCTGCAGATATCAGTTTGAATTGCCTTCAGGACTTCCCTACCTGCAAGAAGGCTAAAGCTGCTGTCATCAAGCCTGCTATCTCTGCTACTGCTAAGGGAAAAGAAGTAATGGTCGTTGAAGATTCAACTGAAGGATTAACTGTTCCACCACCCGTGTTTGATATCGGGTCAAGCTCAAGGACTGTACCATTAAAATGAACTCAAAGGAGGAACCACAATAGAAGAGTTTGGAGGGCCATCAAAGCCCAAACTCTTGAAAACACACCAGTTGAGGGGGAGCCTCTTCAAGTTGAAGAGGTACTAAAGAAAATTTATCCACTTCTACGAGGGAGTAGATTCCATCCTCTAACAGATACTAATGGATATGAGAGTATCCGGAAGATTGCTGCCGCATTACCATCACTTCATGGACATGGTGAGAAGGGAAAGAAATTCATCCCTATCACCTGAGTTAGTGCAGTCTTCACAAGGCTTGCCACTAAAGAAGGATGTTCTGTTAGTGAATTACTTAAATGAGTGGGACATGCAATTTCCCCTCATATGCAAAATGAAATTTTGAAGGATGTCAAGTCCGCTAGAAAATCTCATAAGTCTATTATAAAGTCACCTACCCGTGTTCCAGTCTAGCTCTATTTGGAAAACCGAGTTGATACTGCTATAGTCACCACCGATCATATCACCACCAAAACCGCAGGTCGCCGGCCGATTAAGTCAAGGCTGGGTCCGAGAAGTTTACCAGTCATTCTTGCAATCATGGAAAGAAAAACATGAAGATTACCTGAAACTCTAGCTGGTCTACACCACGGGGAGCATACCTTCCCTCGACATACCGATGTCTCTACTAAGACGTTCCGTCCTGAGACATCATCATCAAAGAAGAAGAGGGTATGAGTACCCAAGGTCGCTGCATCGATACAGTTCAGTGAGCCTGCAAGACAGGAAGTAAAACCAGTGCCTGAAATATCTGACATCGTTGCGATAATAGCAAGCGAGATGGAGGAACAAGTAGAGGATTTCCATCAAGGTCCTCCAAATCTTAAAGCAATCAAGGAATCGATAATTGAGGAAAAAGTTGAGAAACTCAGAATCGGGATTTCTGAGTTAGCTTGAGAGCATGGAGTTTCCGTCAATAGTGACAATGAAGATTTTGATTACAGTGATTACTTTGAGAAAGATTTCATGGATGTCCATGTGATCAAAACCAGAGCTACCACATCTGCGCGTGAGGCTCAACCTCACACTAAAGAGAACCTCGTAGATGAGCTGCGTAGGGTTATCCTCCTAAGGGATGAGAAAGTTGTTCTACATGAGAAAAGAATAGAAGAGATGACTGCAGCTATGACCTCCATGGCCACCATTCAGGGGCAATCACAAGCACCAAGATTGGCTTCTCTAGAGATTAATCAGCAAGAAATCATACACATCACTGATGAAAGAAGGGAGGCTACCTCGACAGACAAAGAAGAACAACTAAAGAAGGATTCTCCATCAGGTGTCATGCCAGAAAAAGAGTTCAAGCAAATGGTTGAATAAGTGATGGGAGACCTTAGCCCAGTCCAAGGGCTGTGCATCAATTTTAAAGGGTAGACCTTACCCGGAGGAGTTCGATGTCGTGCCTTTCCCCAAGGGTTTTGTGAGCCCAAACTTCAAGATATTCGATGGGACTGGAAATCCCAGATAGCACATATCACATTTTCAAGCCAATTGTGGCAACACGAGGAATAACGAAGCTCTACTCTGCCAATAACTCGTCAACAGCTTGTCAGGGATTGCTTTCGACTGGTACGCTGACATGCCCAAAGGGTCAGTTAAGACATTTTCTGAGTTGGAACAGTTTTTTGTGAAAAGATTTGCTGGGGCGCAGCATCATGTGTCTATTGGAGAGCTCATGATGGAGAAGCAGAAGCCTAGTGAAACCTTGGCAGACTATATTTTGAGGTGGAGAAACCTTAGCATGAAATGTGAACCTTAGCTACAGGAACATCAAGCGTTGAGATTCTACTCAAAAGCATTCATGGGCCTGTACCTTTCATGCTTAAGGGACTTACCATTAAATCCTTCGAGAAGCTACTCAGTAAAGCCAACAATCTTCAAGAAGAAATGAAGCACATGGAGCAAATGAAAAGGCTAAGGTAACCAGAGTGTTCGAAAAGAAATCAGGGGTAGTCCCAACTGTCAACAAAGGAAAGCAACCGATGAAGATATATGCAGAATATCATCGTCAGTCTTCGTCACAGTACTCTCAGAAATAGAGCAGTCAATCCAACCAACGAACGTCTCATGAAGGATCACCTCGAACAACGGGTAAAAGAATATCCCTTTTAGAGCGACAGAAAGTTGTTTATTCCTTCAAGGATGAAGTCGTACCTAAAATATTCAAAAGCCTGATGAAGAAACCAGAATTCAAACTCCCTGATCCAAAGAAACCCGAAGAGGTGGATAAGAAAAATGGACCGAATTATTGCACGTACCACCGGCTACTTGGACACACTATAGACAAGTGTTTCGTCTTTAAAGACTGGCTTGAGAAGAACCTCGAGGAGGAGAAGATAACAATACCGAAGGAGTATTTGAGAGAACCTGAAAAAAGTTCCATAAACATGATTTTAGCTGAGTCAATGTCCCTGATTGATCCATATATGTCGGAACAGATGGATGGAGTACAACTTGGGATGAACTCAAGAGGGTCCTCAATCGAATGCAGGATTCATCGAAATAAGCTTCTACAAATACTAAAGAAGGAGATCATCTAAGAAGATACTGAACAAGATACAGTCTGCATCAAACAAGCCTCCATTCAGAGTCTGCAGCATACCGAGCCCGAGATGAAGATTTCGCCAGAAAATCCGTCATCGTCAAGAACAAAGAGCAAGAAGAAGAAAAGCATCACTGCCAAGATTGATAGCACAGGGGGGTAGGATAGGGGCTGCCTCTACTAGACTGGTTGTCTCAGATTTGGGGAAGAAAATCCTGGAACCCTTGACTTTGTATGATTATCTTTTTGTCCCTCCAGGGTCTTATGAATATAATGTTTGTGATTTCGGCTACGTTTTGACTATTTCTGGTAATAACGTGACTGATTATAACCAAGCTAGTTGCGATCTCGATCCCAAAAATGATCCTCAAATCGTACTTGAGTCCGATGAACTCATTATCAAGGCTAAAGAAGAACTCAATGATATCGCTTACGACAACATCGATAATGAAGGACCAACTCTCGAGCGTCATGTGCACAATTTTCCATCAACTTAGACCTCTCCGACGAAGAGGAAAAGACACTGGAAGATTCAACAATGATATCTCAAGAAGAAGAAGTCACAGAAGTTAACTTAAGGAGCGAAAAGGTGTTACCACCAAGAACAGCTCCAATAAACAAAGGAAAACAGATAATGACTCGAGAAGAGATACCCCCTCTTCCGCCAGTTCAAGAGCCGCATGATCAAGACAAAATTGGAGGATCATACAAAGTAGACTACAACGTGCTAGCTCATCTTAGGAAGTTGCCTGCCCGACTAAGTATCTACGACACTCTGATCCTGTCAGAGGAGATGAGAGAATCTGTAGTTATAGCTTTTCTTGATCCAGAAATTTGCTTAACTCAGTTGGCTAGCACATCCTCAGATGAAGTTTGCTTGTTGAGAGAACAGTCAGGGTAACCTTTACAGATGAAGACTTGCAGCTTGGTATCGCCGACCACAACCGTCCGCTCTACATCTCCGTCAACATTGGCAGATTTATGTTATCCACAGTTTTAATGGATCCTGGAGCATCTCTTAACTTGATGAGTCTACGGACGTTAGCATATTTGGACTTCGACGTTCAGGAGCTCATCCCCGATAAGATGATGTTATAAGGATTCAACCAAAAGGGAGAAAGAGCCCTTGGATTAATTCCATTACTTATGAAGGTCGGAGAACTCGTAACAACCATTAAATTTCATATCATTGACGCCGAGACCTCTTTTAACGCTCTATTGGGTCGAACATGGATTCATGAGCACAATATGGTACCATTATCTCTTCACCAGTGCATTAAATACCGCAAAGATGGTCAAGAAAATTGCATCAAGGGAGACCTACAACCATTTTCAGTACATAAAGTTGGTATCCATGAAGATGCTGCCTACTACGCGCCTCCAAAGAAGACTGTCTTCTCGCACGAAATTTTGACAAATAAAGATAAATATTCAGAAGGATCACAAAAAGGAGGCCAGACAACTACGCTTCAACAACCTTCTACCACTCCCTTACAACAAGTTGGTGGAGGTTCTTCTAGTTCACGCACCCGAGGTCGAGGCCGGGGACGCGGATGAGGAATGATCAATTTAATTGTTGAACGGACTAGGCCAACTATCAACATTGGTGATGAAGACAGTTCTGAAGATGAAGTAATAATGACAAAATACTAGGCCAACTATCAACATTGGTGATGAAGATAGTTCTGAAGATGAGGTAATGATGACAAAGCATAAGAAACCTCAGTACTAAATATGTCTAGAAGATACAGAGAGGAATGAATATGAAACAATGTATGATTGGATAAACCACTATGTAGGTACTATGACCCTCACTCCGATTCTCCCTCAAAAGTTCGAGAGTTTAGAGGTCAACGAAGTCCATAGTGTTGGTTCAAAGCCTATCTAATTTTACAGTGCTTCTACCTCTACTGAGCTTGAAAAATATGTAAATTTGGATGTTGATTCTAATGAATTAATGGAAATGCCTACCTCTACTGAGCTTAAAAAACATGTAAATTTGGATGTTGATTCTAATGAATTAATGGAACTTGAAAAACATGTAAATTTGGATGTTGATTCTAATGAATTAATGGAATTACCTTTTGGTTACATCTCGGCTTGTGTTCAAAAGTTCATTCAACAGATACATTTACCAAAAAAAATGCCAAAAGATAAATTTCAACTTTTTGAAAAAATTATGGAGTGCTAAAAGTCGAACTCCAAATTTAAAAGAAGGTCTCCGATTTGGTACAGTTGGACCAGTCGATGATTCTAAATTTTGCATGGTTGTTACTAATGAGTCAGAAGATGATTGTCTTGATATAGAGAATGACTCCAAATTTTGCATGGTTGTTACTAGTGAGTCAGAAGAGGATTGTCTCGATATAGAGAATGACTCTGCTGATCAACCAATAGAAGATGCTCCGCCAGAGTGAGGAAGAAATTAAATCCACTGTCGATGAATTGAAAGAGATTAACCTCGGGACTGAAGAACAACCCCGACCTACATTTAAAAGTTCTCTACTTGATGACGAAGAATCTACAGAACTGGTCAAACTATTAGCAGAATTTAAAGATTGCTTCACATGGAGCTATGATGAAATGTCAGGACTGTTTGTAGAGGTTGCAGTCCATAAACTTGGGGTGGATAAGAATGTAACCCCAATAAAACAANTTGAATGTTGATTCTAATGAATTAATGGAATTGCCTTTTGGTTACTTCTCGCCTTGTGTTCAAACGTTAATTGAACAAGGACATTTACCAAAAAAAATGCCAAAAGATAAAATTCAACTTTTTAAAAAATTGTGGAATACTAAAAGTCGAGCCCCAATTCAAAAGAAGGTCTCAGATTTAGTACAGTTGGACCAGTCGATGATTCTGAATTTTGTATGGTTGTTATTAAGGAGTTAGAAGAGGATTACCTTGATGTGGACGACAACTCTGTTGATCAACCAAAAGAAGATGCTTCGCCAGAATTTGGGGAAGAAATTAAATCCACTATCGATAAATTGAAAGAGATTAACCTCGGGACTGAAGAACGACCCCGACCTACGTTTATAAGTTCTCTACTTGATGACGAAGAATCCGTAGAATTGGTCAAACTATTAACATAATTCAAAGATTGCTTTACATGGAGCTATGATGAAATGTCAGGGCTGTCAGCAGAGGTTGCAATCCGTAAACTTGGGGTGGACAAGAATGTAACCGTAGTAAAACAAGCACCAAGGAGAATGCGCCTCGAGATCGAACAATAAGTCATCACCGAGGTAAAGAAGTTTACAAATGCCAACTTTGTTAAAGAGGAGCAGTATCCCACGTGGTTAGCCAATATTGTACCAGTTAAAAAGAAAAATGGACAGATCCGCGTTTGTGTCGACTTCAGAGATTTGAACAAGGCATGTCCAAAAGAAGAGTTTCTACTACCTATACTAGAAATGATGGTGGACATCGCTTCGACACATGAAATTTTCTCCTTCATGGACGGATCGTAAGGGTATAACAAAATTAAGATGGCCCTCAAGGATGTAGCGCTTATAGTTTTCAGAACACCGATAGGAATTTTCTACTACACAGTGATGTCGTTCGGCCTAAAGAACGTCGGAGCAACATAACAGCATGCAATGACAAAGATTTTTGACGACCTCATTCACAATCAAGTAGAATGCTACGTGGATGATCTGGTTATCAAAAGTAAATGGAAAATAAACCATTTGTATGATTTCAGGATCGTTTTTGAATAGTTACGATGATATGACCTTAAAATGAATCCCATAAAGTGTGCCTTTGGCGTGACCTCCGGGAAATTTCTAGGATTCGTTGTCCGTCATCGGGGAATCGAGATTGACCCGGATAAGATTAAAACTATCTTTAAAATGCCTCCCCCTAAAACCTTGAAATAGCCACGTTCCTTCCAGGGCAAGTTGGAATATCTGAGACGCATTATTTCTAATCTCTCAGGTTGGTGTCAGCCTTTCTCGGCAGTAATAAAAAAGGACGCCAAATTTATTTGGTAAGAGAAATGCCAACGGGTCTTTAAGGACGTTAAACAACATTTAATGACACCTCCTGTTTTGGCAGCCACTATCCCAAGGAAACCGTTGATACTTTATACTGCGGCTTTAGATGACTCTCTTGGAGCACTCTTAGCCCAAATCAACGAGGAGGGAAAAGAAAATACGCTCTACTACTTGAGTCGTCGTCTAATATCGACGGAGATAAGGTATCCACTTATTGAGAAGCATTGTCTGACATTAATTTTCGCTGCCCAAAAGCTTAGACATTACATGGTTTCTCATAGGATCACCCTAATTTCGAAAGTTAATCCATTGCAATATTTGATGACCCGACCAACACTCTCCGGACGTTTAGCAAGACGGTCAATGATCTTATTGCAATTTGATATAACTTTTATACCCTTCCGTGCTATCAAGGGACAGATTTTAGCAGACTTTCTCGATGCACACCCACTACCAGCTGGGTCCTCTCTCAACGATGAGTTACCAGACGAGCAGATACTATAGATGGAATTTTCTAGTGCGCAGCGCTGGGAAATGTACTTCGATGGCGGTTCATCAGCCAGGAAAGACAAGGGATCTGACACAGTTATACCAGGCAAGGCAAGGATTAGTTTGATCTTTATTACGCCAGATAAGGGTATGTTGAGGTTCTCATACCACCTGACAGAGCCGTGCACCAATAATGAAGCAGAATATGAAGCCTTAATCACAATTGGCAATTTCAATGGATATAACAAACGTTGCCATTTATGGTGACTCTCAACTTGTCATCTAGCAAGTCACCGGACAATACAAAATTATAAAACTAAGGTTAATAGAATACGATCAATACTCGATGAAGCTCCTGGAGCAGGTTCCTGAGGTGACTTTCTATCGGATTCCTCGGGGAGATAATGCTCATGCCGACGGTCTAGCAAAACTCGCTAAGGAAATGATGTGTCCCTCAGAGGATTCCATCAAAGTTACGGTGCAAGGAAGATGAGTCTTGTCTCGAAATGACTTTCGACACAAGCTTGGAAAAGAAGAAATGATAAATACAGTTGCAGACATCAATGAAGATTGGCACAAGCCATTAATAGAATATTTGCATACTGGAAAGCTGCCAGAGGATAAGTCTGAGGCACACCACATCACAAGAAGGGTCATGTCTTACGCTCTGGTGGGAAATGTTCTCTATAGAAGATCGTTCGATCAAATGTGGCTACGGTGTTTAAGCAGAGCCGAGACACAAAATATGGTTAAAGAGGTACATGCCGGATTGTGTGGCGCTCACCAGTCGGGATAAAAATTAAAAATGAAGATCAAAAGACTCGGGTATTATTGGCCAGCAATGATGTCTGATTTCATGTATGCAACCAGAAGATGTCACCAATGCCAAGTACATGGGGTGGTCTTACACCAGCCTCCGAATGTGCTACACCTAACTGTTGCCTCGTGGCCATTCGAGTGTTGGAGCACGAACCTAATAGGTCCGATAAACTCTGGACACAGATTCATACTTGCCGCTACAGATTACTTCTCCAAATGGGCAGAGGAAGTACAGTTACGTGAGGTTACGACACAGCACGTCCTTCAATATTTTAAAAGTCAAATTGTCTACCATTTTGGAGTACCGCGAAGAATAATATCTTACAATGGGACAGCTTTTAAAAGTACAAAGATCAACAATTTTGTCAGAAGAGATGGGATAGATTGGAGATACTCTACAATTTACTATCCCAAAGCAAATGTTCTAGCTGAAGCTTCAACAAGACACTGGTACAGATTTTGAAGAAAACACTGGAAGAAAATAAAAGGGATTGGCATAACAAACTGTTAGAAGCCTTGTGGGCCTACCGGACGACTTTTAGGATTCCCACTCAGTGCACACCTTATATGCTCGTGTACGGGACCTAGGCCGTGCTACAGCTAGAAATCCAGACACCATCTCTCAGAGTCGCCGTTGCCAACCAACTCACAATGGAAGAAAATGCAAAACTTAGATTTAAAGAACTGGAGAGTCTCGAGGGAAAATGATTGGAAGCACAGCAGCATTTGGAGCTCTACCAGGCAAAGATGGTACAAGCCATGACAAATTGGTCTGCCCAAGGACATTCAAAATTGGTGACCTTGTACTCGTGCTCAAGAGACCTATCCTTGCTCGCCGGAAAATATGTGAAAAATTTGAGCCAACTTGGGAGGGACCATTTGTAGTTGAAAAGGTCTATACAGGAGGAGCTTACCAGTTAGTGGACTTCCGGGGTGAAATACCCATGTTACCGATATATGGACGATACCTGAAAACCTATTACGTAGCCTGATGTCGCCTGACTCCGCTTGCCTCTGCTTGCTTTGAAACTTTGAAACATTGATTGTTTTAGGGTTATCTATATGGCCATATGTCTACGATCGGGTCCAAATTTTGTAATTAACCTCATACATAATGACACTTTTTAGAAATTTTTGAGCTTTACACGTTCTCTTTTCTACTTTTGGATTTAAAAATTCCATTAAATTAAAACCAAACTCACACATAAAATGAGTGATCCTTTTCACCAAAACAAACTAAAATTCACTTTAATGGATACTCTGTTTTGTTCTTGTTCATGCCAAACTTCAGCCCACTGACATTTCTTTCTGTCGTCTGTAGAAAAAAATGTCAGGACAGAGACTGATCTTTGCCTTTCAGGACGGCTGGAACCTCGCACTTAATGAAGAGATGGTGCCACAAGGAGGTGTCATAGATTTCAACATGGATTTCAATCAGATTGATATGGACTACAACGGTCCTCTAATGGACGTAGTCAGCAATGAAGAAAAGAAAGGACTGCCTTCACTGTTGAGAGTGACCACTCAAGATGATGTGTCACGTAAAGGCAAAAGCGTGATGGCAGAACAAGATCCGAGGGAGGGGCCCAGCCGACTGCCCTCCATGGTAGCTACTTCAGCAAGGGGCTTAATAGCCGCCCATAGTGAACAACTACCAGATACTCCACTCCGCAGGACACAACGCAGAAATGCAAGCCGAAAGAAATAGAGTGGCTTTCTGTGACAGGAGTGCAAGCGCCAAAGAGACGTGAGCGGTTTTATTACCCCCATTCCTGAGGGACATATTTACGATCCAGATCTGAGAGAGACTTCTATCATCCTACCCACTAAAGATGAAGAGTTAGGATTTGTGACGGGATCAGATGTGCTCCCGGTCCCAGATATCTTATGCAGAGGTTGCCCAACTTGCAACGTCGAAGTACCGGCCGGGACATGAGTCACGAGCGCATTTGTAGAATGCCCGAACTGCAACGTCCTACATCTATAGCGCTTCAGTACATTCGAAGAGTACACTGCAAGCACCAACGAGTCTCAAACTCCTAGTTTTGTGGCAAATGAACCGTATGTCCCATTGGGGACGGATCAACGCGCACCATGGAGCCCAGAATCATACATCCCACTTGAGGCTGAATCTTATATTCCGGATCAGCCAGAGCCAGTTTAGATTCCCGCCGAGGCCCGAAGGAAGGAACGCCCCAGGCAGCTGCCAACTCCCGGTATGGTTCAGGGAAAGTTTATCAACATATTGGAGGGCTTGGTGCTATATACCAGGGTTTTCTCTGAAACTGATGAAAGAAGCATTTTGAACTGCATCTTCGATCTAAGATATAGAGCTCGAGCGGGCCTTCTCATGGAGAGAACGTATCCCGAGCCAAAGAAATGGATGCGGGGAAAGGGAAGAATCACCATCCAGTGTGGCTGTTGCTATAATTTTACAAACGACAGATAGGGGAATCCTCCTGGGATCCTCAGATACGGCCAAGTGGATCCGTTACCACCAATCATAAAGTGGATGATAAAGAGAATGGTTAAGTGGAATATCCTACCTGGCACTTGCATTCCTAACAGTTGCATCATCAACATTTATGAAGAAGGTGATTGTATTCCCCCACATATTGACCATCATGACTTTGTGAGGCCTTTCTGCACGGTCTCATTCATGAGTAAAAGCAATATTTTGTTTGGAAAAGAAATCGATGTAATCGGCCCTGGTGAATTTAGAGGAGCTGTGGAGATTCCTCTTCCAGTTGGTTTAGTGCTTGTTCTCAAGGGCAACGGTGTAGACGTTGCCAAGCACTGCATCCCAGGTGTACGACACTGTAGGGTGTCTGTGACCCTCTGCAGAATGAATGATAGTAAGGTACCATATGGATTCCAGCAAGACCCGGAGTTGGAGGAACTATTTCCTTACAAGCAATGAGAAGGTTGTACCTCTAAATACATGCGAAGGGAACTCTTATCCTGGAGCATGACTCAGAAGGTCTGCTTGATCAGGAGCTCAATATACCAAGCCCAGAGAATTCACTTGCTTTCTTTTACCAAAATGACATGTATTTGATGTAATCAGTCTATGATGTACTCATATGTTGAGATGACTCTCATTGTATTTCAACATGCATTAAATGATGTACTCTTTTTGAAGCATTAGCCCATGTTTGATCTGTCGCATCTTTATTGAAGAAGATTAATGGAAATTTCTCTCAAATTGTGCCTTCTTGTCAATTGCCTTTTGTGCGATGGATGAAAGCCACGAACCATGCAATGATTCAGAGATCAAATGAACAAAGAACAAAACAACAAATCTTCAACAATAAATGAAACACAAATAAAAGATAATCATAAATGAATAAATAACAAAACAAATTTCTTTTTGAAATCAACCCATTAAAATTAAAACTTTAAAAATGCTTTTTTTTAAAAAAAATCAATTGTGATGAAAATGACAAGAAAATAAAATAAACTTGTTGAGTGGATACTACTATTTTCAGAATTTCCTACTCCTTGTGTGCGCAGCACAACCATCGTTATCTACACTAACTCCCTGCACATCCTCGCAGAATTTCACATCCTGCACATAACTCCACAAAGCTCCTCAAATTTTCTTCAAAATCAATCTTCTCATATGACACACTACTGCAAATTCAACAACAAAAGCTCTTTGTAAGTTCCAAATCACATCTTCAAATCAGTACCTAAATCCTGATTCTCACATTTCGAGGTTGATACCTAAATTTCGACTCTCTCCAAGAATTGATACTTACATTTCAATTCCCTCATCTTTGAATTGATACTTACATTTCAATTCTCACATCTTTGAATTGATACTTACATTTCGATCAATTCTCACATCTTCGAATTGATACCTACATTTCAATTCTCACCATCTTTGAATTGATACCTACATTTCAATTCTCACTATCTTGAATTGATACTTACATTTCAATTCTCACCTGTGAATTGATACTTACATTTCAATTCTCTCATATCTTTGAATTGATACTTACATTTCAATTCTCATATCTTCGAATTAATACTTACATTTCAATTCTCATATCTTTGAATTGATACTTACATTTCAATTCTCACATCTCTAAATTGATACTTATATTTCAATTCACTCATATCTTTAAATTGATACTTACATTTCAATTCTCATATCTTTGAATTGATACTTACATTTCAATTCTCTCATATCTTTAAAGTGATACATACATTTTAATTGTCATATATTTGAATTGTTACCTCACACTACTGCAAATTCAACATCACAAGCTCTTTGTAAATTTCATATCACATCTTCAAATCAGTACCTAAATCCTACTCATCTTTGAATTGATACTTACATTTCAATTCTCACATCTTTGAATTGATACTTACATTTCGATCAATTCTCACATCTTCGAATTGATACCTACATTTCAATTCTCACCATCTTTGAATTGATACCTACATTTCAATTCTCACTATCTTCGAATTGATACCCACATTTCAATTCTCATATCTTTGAATTGATACTTACATTTCAATTCTCACATCTTTGAATTGATATCTACATTTCAATGCTCATTGTCAAATCAATCCTACATTTCTGATTCTTTACATTTGAGGTCGGTCCTCACATTCTGACACTTTCTTTTGAGAATTGACCTACATTTCAATTCTCATTGTCAAATCAGTCCTACATTTCTGATTCTTTACGTTTGAGGTCAATCCTTACATTCCGACATTTTCTTTTGAGAATTGACATACATTTTAATTCTCATTTCTGAATCAGTCCTACATTTCTGATTCATTACATTCGAGGTCTGTCCTTACACTCCGAAGCTCTCTCTCTCTCTCTCTCTCTCTCTCTCTCTTTCGGGATTCATACCAAAATTTCAATTCCCACCTCGAGGTCAGCACTTACGTACTGACTCTCATCCTTTATAAATACCTGAAATTTCATAACTCAAAATTCACTCTCCGATCCCCAGCGAGAGTCTCTAGTCCTTGATTTCAACCAGACGATCACCTGCTAATTCCCTGACAGAAACAAATCAAACACACAACTCTACACATACTTCCGGGTCTGTTGACTTAGGATTTTGTATTGGTTTTTGTTGATCTCGTCGGTCACCGCCAATACGCGCGGTGTACTTGCCCAGCACACCTCACCTATTGGGGGTCCATTTGTTGACCTCATTTTTAGTTGAGGTTTAATTTTACCTCTTTAGTAGCCTAAGGTCTAGCCATAGGATTTTCCTATTGACTATTCTTAGAAAGTTAGGTATGAAACCCTCACCATTTCTAGCCATAGGACTTTTCTTGTTGACTATTCCTAGAAAACTAGACATGAAACCCTCACCATTAGATATTCCAAACTCTTCTCTACTCAACTTGAAGTTCCACATGTTGGTCTCAACCTCTAAATACTTAGGAGGTGGGGTCACTATGGGGGAAACTCAGGATGAGTCGCCCTAAGGATTGCTGGACCTTAGGGTTGACCTTGTTTGTTGGCAAACTCAAGATGAGTCACCCTTAGGATTGTTGGACCTTAGGGTTGACCTTGGGTGTTGGGCTTGAGCTAAGGCACTCACTACACTTATCTGCACCCACAATCACTCACAACCTGAACTCAAATTTTTAGCCTAGATCCCTGATCTTTTGGGATACTCATGTAGATGGTCCCCTAAACCTACTAGCCATAGGGCTAGCTAAGGCACTCACTACACTTATCTGCACCCACAATCACTCACAACCTGAACTCAAATTTTTAGCTAGATCCCTTGATCTTTTGGGATACTCATGTAGATGGTCCCCTAAACCTACTAGCCCACTAAGGCACTCACTACACTTATCTGTACCACTCAAATTTCTAACCAAGGCATACTACACTCATCTACACCGACATTCACTCACAACCCTGAACTCAAATTTCTAGCCTAGATCCTTTGATCTTTTGGGATACTCATGCNAAATAGGGAAATATTATTATCGGGCGAAGAATTGGAGATTTTAGAGTGACAGACTAAAATCTCTAATTTGGTTTTATCATTTGGGTGCTAATGTGTAGATGTTAGCCCTCAGGTGAGGGGAATGTGGGAACTCCAAAGTGAGGGCANTGGCCATTTACCCCTAAAACACCCCCAAATTACCAAAATACCCCTCTTGGACCCAAAATTCCAAAAATTCCTAAAAAATCCCAATAAATCCTTAATATTCTTAATTTCATTTCTCTCAACTACCACATGATCCAATTTGGCCAATCTGACCATCTTTAACCAAAATCCCCAAATTGCCCTTTAAAGACCCAAATTTCCCCAAAGCAAACTAAATGTCCATCAATTGGGTCTCAATTGACCCCAATTACAATCCTAAATTCAAATTCACTTTTTTATCAACTCAAATGTCCATCAATTTGATCTCAATTGACCCCAATTACAATCCCAAACTCAAATTAACTTTTTTTATGACCAAAAAAACCAAATCCAAGCTCAATTGGTCCATGATTTGAGCCCAATTTTGATTTGGGTCAAAACCAAAATTTTGACCATATGACTTAATTTCACCAAATTAAACCCATGACCTAGGCAATTGGCCCCAATTGAAGTTGCAAAATCTTGGTAACGATATTGTACATCAAAATCAACCATCAATTGACCTTGGTGGAGCCTCAAATACATTTGATTTTGGCCTAAATCCAAAATTCTCAAATTTAGCCCCAAATTGGCTAAGTCCCCAAATTTTACCCAATTGATTGCCTTAACCTCCAAATTGACATCCAATTCATGTCAAAAACTCTTCATGAGGTTACTATTGACCATTTAAAATAATAAATTTGGACTTAGCTCAAGGCTAACCCAAGCTAGACCCAAGCCTAGCCCAACATGACCAAATTGATTAAAGTTCAAAATTCCTTCAAATTGACCCCCCAATTGGACTCAAAACCACTTCCATCCTTCACAAATGTTGTTCCTTATGATCGTATACACAATTTTGATCAATCAATTGGGCCAATTTAGATGGCTAGACTAACCCATACCCAAGTTTTGGTCATTGCCACCCACTTGGACCCATGCACTAAATGTGACCTAACCACCCTAAGGCCACAAAATTAACTCCACCAATTAGTTGGACCTAGTGACCAGTCCAAACACCATGAAACCACCTAAATCAAGCCATGGACCAACGTTTTCCACCCACTTGGACCCATGCACTAAATGTGACCTAACCACCTTAAAGCCACCAAATTAACTCCCCCACAGCCATTATCTTAGTGACCAGTCCAAACACCATGAAACCACCTAAATAAAGCCATGGACCAAAGGTCTGGACTTAGTGACCAGTTCGAACACCATGAAATCACCTAAATCAAGAAATGGACCAAAGGTCACCCAAATTAAGGGATCGACTTAGTGACCAGTCCAAACACCATGAAATCACCTAAATCAAGCCATGGACCAAAGGTCCCCCAAAGTTGGACCCATGCACTAAATGTGACTTAACCACCCTAAGGCCACCAAATTAACTCCACCACAGCCATTAGTTGGACTTAGTTTCCAAACACCATGAAATCACCTAAATCAAGCCATGGACCAAAGGTCCCCCAAATTAAGGGATCTTATTTTCCATGAAATCACCTAAATCAATCCATGGACCAAAGGTCCCCCTATATGTGACCTAACCACCTTAAAGCCACCAAATTAACTCCACCACAGCCATTAGTTGGACTTTCGAACACCATGAAATCACCTAAATCAAGAAATGGACCAAAGGTCACCCAAATTAAGGGATCGACTTAGTGACCAGTCCAAACACCATGAAATCACCTAAATCAAGCCATGGACCAAAGGTCCCCATAATTAAGGGATCTTATTTTCAAAAATGCACATGCTTAAGATATCTTTGCCAAATCCAACTTTAGGGATCTTATTTCCAAAAATGCACATGCTTAAGATATCTTTGCCAAATCCAAACACATATTGCATTAAATTGCTGTGATGGATTCCTCTGGGTTCCCTGAGCTCCTAGCCACCTCCCCCTGGCTGACCAGCCAGCCTAATGGCCTGAGAAGCCGAAAACTAAGAGCCACCCCCATGGCACTCCCCAAATCAAACCTAGAGGCCAGCTCATCCAAATTAAATTGAAGAGCTCCTCTGCCCTCCACATAAGCACCACAATGCACCCAAACTTATGCCCTGAGAGCCAACCCATGGCCATATTTATAAAAACTCACATCCCATGGGAGGTGTGCTGAAATTTCCTTAGAGAGGTCTCTCCAAACTTCACACAGAGCTTCCCTAAGCTCCCCTCAGTGCATTCCAACCATTTTCCCTCACCCATTCCCATTGTCGGAGCTCAATTTTGAGCTTGAAACCCTGTCGGAAACCAGGACAGAACCCAATACACCTCCACACTCCACTAAACTTCAATTTCTTATGCCCACATCTTCACAAGAGTGAAAGAAGCCAAAGCCACATCAAATCCCCGTTCCACAGAACCTCTACCATAGCTCTAGACCAACACCTGAAATTGAGCTTGGTTGAATTCATACCTAGGCCTTACACCAAGACCAGGGACTCAATCTCTAGCCTCCTTGGACCCCAACAAACGTGCCAAGCACCTCTGATTGAAGCCTCCCTTCTCAGAGCAAAGGTATAAAACTTCTCCTTCTCCCGAGCTTATTTTGATTCTCAATTTTTTTAGGCTTGATTTTATGGTACATTAACCATATGGATGTGTTCGTCTCACTTAGACAAGTCCATAGGATCAAACCCGAAGTATTTTGTTGAGTCAAGGCTGAGATCTTGAGGTTTTTGTGTGGACGGGTACGGGATCATTCTATCGGGGACGATGACGGGGAGTGTATCAAATGGACAAGAGAGATCAAGCCAGACAGCACTTCGGGACATAAACAGCGGGCCGAGTCAGCAAGCTACGTGGACGGCGGCGTCCAACTAGAGTGCGCCACGCATGCCTTCGGAGCCGTCGTAGGTTGAGGTGGCAAGCGGGGTTTAAAAAGATAAATAGGGCCTTTTCTTATTTATTTACATATCTTAACTTAGAAAATTCATAACTTTGTGTAGAAAAATCACAAAAATAAAATAAAAATACCCTCTTACTCAACGAACAAAGGGGAACAATGTGATATAAATTTCAAGTCCATTTGGTGTATATTTTTATTTTTAATTAACTAAACACTATTTTTAATCATTTGATTCTCCATGCATAATGACACATCACCTTGGATTGGAATTTTGACATGTTGTAGTCTCTATCAGGGGAAGTATTCTCTGATTTTTCCAAAGTCAGAGGAGCTTCCTATACAGAGACCCACATTTTACAAATTCTTCACATCATTTCCTTAAAATAATCATGGAAATTAGCATATTGGTTATTAAATCCCAAAAAAAATTTTATCATTTCCTTAAAATAATCATGGAAATTAGCATATTGGTTATTAAATCCCAAGAAAATTTTAGAAGGTCTACCATGACCAGAGAAACCTTTGATCATGGAAATTAGCATATTGATTATAAAATCCTAAGAAAATTTTGGAAGGTCCACCATGACTAGAAGGAGCTTCCTATACAGAGACCCATATTTTTCAAGTTATTTCACATTATTTCTTTTAAATAATCATGATAAAATCCTAAGAAAATTTTGGAAGGTCCACCATGACTAGAGAAACCTTTGGAAATAATTTCTTGGGTCAAGTCAATTAAAATATCCTTAAATTTTATAAACACAAAATCACTAAGATAATTAATTTTGGAAAATATAAACATTTAAATGACTTGATTTCTTACCTCCACTGTGATTTATGATCTAGAGAGGTCATCATAAAAATTTCAAAATATTTTGAGTTCATTTGACACCTTAAGTTGATTTTTAAAGATCAATACCACTCTTGGCATTTCATGATTTTTTAAATAAATTAAAATATAACTCAAAAAATTATGAAACTTAGTTTTTTGAGCTCTCTGTGATCAGGGGTATTTTTTAAAAATAAAATAATATTTATAATAAAAACTTGATTTTTAACCTATTTTAAATATTTAAGTAATAAAAAATCCATAAAAATCACAAAAATAAAAGAACTCTTGAAAATGTTCTAAATTGCTTAATAATCACTTAGGAACAATTTGAATATTTTTCCTGATTTTCTAAATAAAGATATTGAATTTCAAAGCTTAAAAATAGCTTTTTTAAAAGGCTAAAAATGAGTTTTCACTAAAATAATTCCAATAAATCAAGAAAAAATCAAAAAAAAAAATATAAATATTGCTCCTCTGAGTTCTCTAACCTTAGGGAGATGTTTTAAAAATAGAAAACTTAATTTTCACCACCTAAAATATTTTATTTTTATTAAATAGCCCAGAACTTAAAATAATTCTAATAATTCACAGAGAATTCAAAAAATCATGAAATTTTGTCCAAAGGCTTCTCTGGTCTGGGTCTACATCTAGTAAAAATTTCAAAAGATTATAATTTACCTTGGTCAAGTTAGGAATTTTCTTTGGAAAATCCTATTTTTGCATTAAAATAATTATATAAATTAAATTTTGAAAAATCACAATTTCTCCTCTGATGTCTCAATTGACCCATGAATGGGGTAGGATAAAAATTTCAAAGTCAATTGAATTGAATTTGACAAATTATGAAGTGTTAGAGCCTTAGAGGCAAATGTATAATTTTGGAAATTTTGCCTTAATTAAAATTTAGGCTTAATTCAAGGAGGGAAAATGGGTAACCTCTAATCTTAATCCATTTATTTGATGCTTGAAACACAAGGGGTTAATTGGTAGAAACCAATTTCACTTTCCTCATTAAAAAAACAATTAAGATTAATAAATTTCTAAATTATTAAAATTTGGAAGTTTATTAAAATTAAATGATCCTGGACTTAGGCGTATGACTTTTGAAATAAAAAATTAATCAATTTAATGTCTTTATCTTGATTTTCAAATAAAATTCAAATCATGGATCATGACCACTTAAAGCTTAACCCTTTTTCAAACTAATTAAGACACTCACCTAGGCCTTAAGGGCTTAGTGGTGACTTAGGCTAAATCAAAATTGACTAAAAGAGGATTAGAGAAATAAACATAATTATATCAAACATCCTTGAAACACCACTAAGTCTAATTAGGATTAAGAATTTGGCTAAGTGCTCAAATTACACTAACTTGCCCCTTTAAGGGTCTTCACTCACATTATTTTCAAACTAAATGATAAATGATAATTACCCTAATCTCAGGGATAATTGAGACATCAGAGTTCACTGAGTAATAAGGGTATTCGCAGGATGAACTATTAAGAAACATAATAAGTTTAAATGGACTCGAGGCTTTTAACTAGTTGGTGAGGGAGAGGCATGGACCTGTTTTCCCTTATTAACTTGTTGGATACCTCAGAGACCTATTACACTTAATATGCTTCACTCAATGAAATCATCCTTAATTAAACAATTAAGGCTCACCAAGATATGACATAAGTAGGAAAATTACCAAAATTTTACCTTTCCTGCTCTTCATAAACTACCTTAACATGCATTTTATGTTTCAGTTGGTGGAACGAGAAGACTCGCCAGGTACGCTTTTACAGTTTATAGTACCGTTTTTCTTCTGCCTTTTCTTTACATGTTTCGTGCTTGAATTTACCTACATAAACTTGCATGTTAACCATAACCATAACCCAAAACAAAAACTAAAATCAACCAAGACAAAATTCACCGTCACAACATTTAAAATATAAAACAAATCAAAATTTAATCACAAACATCATACAAAACCACAACTTCAACTAAATTAAGATGTCACTACGAATGATCGGGAATCACTAGGAGGAGGTAACCTAAATTAAGATGTCTATATCGGATGATCAGGAATTCCTTGGAGGAGGTAACCTATGGTTGCTAATCGAGGTCTTCCCACGGTCTAAATGAAATTATGGAACTCATTAAGTTGAGTTTAGTAAATTCATTTGGACATAAAATGTCTCCATTGGAAGATCGGGAACCCCTAGGAGGAGGTAACCTACGGTTGCTAACGAGGCTTCCCACGGTTTTAATGAAATTATGGAACTCATTAAGTTGGGTTTAGTAAGTTCATTTGGACTAAGTGAATCCATTAAAAAATAGTGATGCCTCATTAAGTTGGGTTTAGTAAGTTCATTTGGACTAAGTGAATCCAATAGAAAATAGTGATACCAGAACGAGGGAACCCTCATTACTCATTAAGTTGAGTTTAGTAAGTTCATTTGGACTAAGTGAATCTAATATAAAATAGTGGTGCCGGAACGTGTTGGGTTTAGTAAGTTCATTTGGACTAAGTGAATCCAATAGAAAATAGTGATGCCGGAACGAGAGTTGGGTTTAGTAAGTTCATTTGGACTAAGTGAATCCAATAGAAAATAGTGGTGCCGGAATGAGGGAGTAACCTACGGTTGCTAACGAGGCTTCCCACGATTTAAATGAAATTATGGAACTCATTAAGATTGCTGGACTAAGTGAATCCAATAGAAAATAGTGGTGCCAGAACGAGGGAACCGTAGGATCCTAACTGACCCCTCGGAGGAGGTAACCTACGGTTGCTAACGAGGCTTCCCACGGTCTAAATGAAATTATTGGGACTAAGTGAATCCAATAGAAAATAGTGATGTCGGAACGAGGGAACCGTAGGATCCTAACCTGTGTCGCTCTAATCAACTTTAATATGCCCTCCTAAAATTTAAAGAACTTCAACCATAGGTCCACCTGATTTGACATTATAACTTGACATACTAGAAAACTCAAACTCATCGCAGTGAGGAACTTGGAGCTAGCATGGTGGGCAGCACGGCCATCTTCAACAGCAAAACCTGTATTCCCCAGCTAAACCAATCTTCCTTCCTTAGACTTAAACAAAAAAGCCATAAGACTTCGAGGTTGCTTGATTATGCAACGTAAATCCTCACCTTATCTTTAGGCCTTTGCATAGCCCTGCTATACAATATAAGCCCTAACTCGTCTTAGGATTCTGAGGTTGTCGTTTGTCACGACCTAAATCCTCACATCTTTCAGGCTATTTGTGTGATTATTTCACACAAATATAAGCCCTAACTAAATAAAATTGATAGGGTGAAACACTTAAATACTTCTCCTCAAAACTGAAGCCAAATAATAGGATAGCTTGGGAAGTCACCAGGGTTTTCCTCTGAATCCATGACATCNAGATATCTTGAGAATGGAAAGTAGAATGGAAAATATGGAGGTCAGAAATGCTCACAATGATGATTTGACAAGACAAAAGTTCAAATATGATGCTACCTATGATGATGCGATGGTTAAGTACATGAGCGGTGATCACTCAGTTCAGTTTTCTACTCACCCTGTTGCTATCCCATATCAGCAGCAAAATTTGGATGTGGAAGAAGAAGAAGAAGAAGATGATGATTGGTGATGCTTTAGTTAGATTTTTGTTTAGTTTATGTTTGGTTGTACTTTATTGTTGAGATTGTTTTTTTTGAGATTGTAACACTTTATTTTAAATGTTATGTTGAATTGTAAAATGTAGATTTGTGAGACGGTTTTTACATTGGGAACCATTTTAGTGCTGTTGTTAGTTTTTAGTACTTTGTTGGATGTATTTGTAATTAACTATTTCTCAGTAAATTTTTATATGTATTATGTGTTATTTAATGTTTTAAGTATTGTAGCTTTTTAAATTAGCACCTGCAATATTTCAGAGTTAAGTTTCAAATCAGAACCTTCAACAGATAAATCTTTTCTTTATTTAATAAATGTTTTCTTTCACCCTTTATTTTTTCAGTTTTTCATGCTAAATCTTTTAAAAATTTAAGTTTGGGAAGAGGACGGGAAGAAAAATTCCTTTTAAAGAAAAGAAATTTAATTCTATTTGTCCTCAATTAGTTATATTTTCAAAATATTTTAAAATTTAACATGACCTTTGGTATTAGATGGTAACTTTAGATAACTATATTTATGTTTCTAAATATATAGTAAACTTAAGTAGAAATTTTTAATAATAAAGGTTAATTTTAGAGATTAATATATTTGGAAGGATAGAATAAGAATATGTTTTTCTATTGTAAGTAAAGGAATTTGCATTTTTGAAGTATTAAAAATCTTAGGAATTCATGTAAGAAGAAAAGAATAAAACTTTATGAAAAATCTTTAAAGCTAGTATAAATTTTGAAAGTAAAGGAATGTGAAAAGTATTTAACTTTAAGAAGAAGAAAGTGAAGTTAAATATTATTAAAAGCTATTCAGACATAGTAATCCTCACATGAAAAAAGAAATAAAAGAAAAATGATTAAAAATGATCCTCAAGAAGAAAAGAAAAAGAAAAGAAAAAGATGTGAGGAGAAGCTTGAGAAGATGGCTAATTAAAAATTTGTTACACTTAAATCAACTTAAAGAAGAAGGCTTGGCTACATTTTCTAAACTTATATTTCATTATTAGCATATTTACTAGTAAAGTTTCATGAAGTTCTTTTTCATATGGATACTCTAAGTGGCTTTAATATGAATAATTTGTAATTTTCCTTGAAAAGAATAGAGAATCAGAAATCCTAGCTTGAGTACTAAATGTTCTTATACCTTTAGTATTAACTGGAGTTATTTTATATTTTTCTTAAGTTATGTTATTGGGTTTAATGGACTAAAATATGGAAATCTAGAAGTTAGAATCATTGTCATGAGTCATATGTTTATGTAGTAAAGGAGTTACTTGAGGACAAGTAACATTTATGTTTGGGGGATTTTGATACACAAAAAATATTTTCAATGTTTATGCCCATATTTTATACTCATTTCTTGTGATATTGCACTTTAAAGGAATGTAATTTTCATTTTTTATTACAGGTTTTTGATTTTTAGGACTTGGAGCAAAAATGATGAAATTTAGAGTCAAAATGAAGTTTTTGAAAAAAAATTGTTTAGCGTCGTCGGTACCGACGACGCCAGTGTTGGTGTAGACCCTATTTCTAGAAGATTTGACAAATTTGGAAAACCGACATTAGGCTCTATTTAGAGCTAAAATTGATCAGAAAAAACTCTCTTCGCGCTCCTTCACTAGTTCTTGGACTTTCTTTGCATCTCTTAGCCCCCTTCGTGCCACTTTGCATTCTTTCACGCCACCTCACACCATTAGTCATTTATTTTCTACATAGTTTTGAGTTTTTGTTGTGAGTTTAAGAGTGAATCCTTATCTAAGAGTGTTGGAGAGGGAGATAAGTGAGAGATTTCTTCTTCCAACATTTCCTGCGAGGGATTTGCTTTGAGAAAGAGTTTCAGATAAATGTTGTTTGTTTATTATTGTTGTATGAACTTTATTTTGTATATGAAATTTGTGTTTTATTATATCTTTCTCATGAAGTCTGAGTAGTTACCTTTATCTTTCTCCCTACTCTTAGTTATGGTGAAATGAAGAGATAATTTAGATGTGTCAATGTTAAAATATAAATAAATTGTGATGGTTTTTCAACTCTGCTCTTAATTTACTTTTTGATCAGACCAATTGAATTGTTAAAATATGTTGTCAAACATATGATCTGGGAAATGGAGTATGAGCTCTACAACAGAGTCAGAATCACATTTAAGTCCATGAAAGAGTATTTCGTTCATGGAATTAAGTGCAATAAAATAGGGAAATATACATTGTTGGGTGTAGAATTAGAGATTTTTAGGGTGACAGACTAAAATCCCTAATTCAATCTTAGTTTTTAAGAACTAAAGCGAGAGTTAGCCTTTAGTGGAAGGGATGTGGGAGATTTGGAGTTGGAGCCAGTATTCTCCTAGCCTAGCCACAAATTGAGGGACTAAACCTGAGATTAGCCAATAAATTTCTATAACACTGAATCAGGGTAGAGAATTAAAATTGCTCCTATTTGGCACAATACTTATTTAAAGAATTTATTTCATCTCATTTCACCAAAAACTCAATGTAGTGAGAAAGATGCTTTTTCATATTAGAAAACTTCATAGCATAAACATAGTTTAGTAGTTACTGTTTTAAACTTTTGCATTTAAATTTTTCTAGTAGTTAATAATTTAGTTTTGATAGTATCTCAAACATTCAAAATTAGTGACCGTAATTTCGTTTTATTTCTGGGAATTTTATAGCTAATTTATCATTTCAAATTTAAACCTTCATCGTGGGATTGATATTTGAAATTTAAATAGAAAGTATTATATTACTTGATAATGATACGTCCACTTGCGTAGAATCCCAACATTAAGTGATTAACGTTGCAATTCATAAAATGCCACATCAATTTTTTGGCAACATTGTAAAGCGAATTTAGCTTTATAAATTTTACACAACTATATTTTCGTGGGATCACCACCTTTTACTACGGCTAGAGGGCTAAGAAGTTTTCTAGGACATGTTGGTTTCTAAAAGCATTATATAAAAAAAATTTCAAAAATAAGAAAGCCATTATGTTAACTTTTAGAAAAAGATACAAAATTTGATTTTAATGAGGCATGCATAAAAGCTTTTGAATTATTGAAAGAAAAATTAATCATTGCACCTATAATAGTTCAACCTGATTGTGAGAAAGCATTTGAAATAATGTGCGATGCTATTGATCATTTTATTGGAGCTGTTTTAGGACAAAGGCACAACAAAGTTTTTAAAGTAATATATTATGCTAGTAAAACACTAAATGATGCTCAAATTAATTACACTAGTATTGAAAGAGAGTTATTGGCTATTGTTTATGCCTTGGATAATTTTAGACCTTACTTGATTTGAACCAAATGTATAGTGCGTAGTGATCATTATGCTATCAAATACTTGATGCAAAAGAAGGATGCTAAACCAAGATTAATTAGATGGAAACTTCTATTGCAAGAGTTCAATTTTATTGTAGTTGATAGAAAGCGAAATGATAATCAAATAGCTGATCATTTGTCTAGACTAGAAAAAGGAAAATTAACTAATTTTACAAATAAATTTTGAAAGATTTCCTTGATGAACAATTATATAATATTGATGAAATAAATATACAGTGGTATGCCGATATAGTAAATTATATCGTAAGTGATATTCTACCACCATATATTAAGAATCAATAATTAAAGAATTTTTTATATGATTAAAAATTCTATTTTTGGGATGACCCATATTTATATAAACAATGTAAGAATCTAATTATTAGAAGGTGTGTGTTGATACACCAAAAATATATGCATTTTTAGACCCATATTTTATACTCATTTTTGATGATATTACACTTTAATGGAAAGTATTTTAATATTTTCTTGCAGGTTTTTGAATTTTATGAATTAAAGCAATAAAGAAGCAAAAAAGATGAATTTTGGAACAAAAAAGAAGAAGTTGACATTTGTTCAGTGTGGACGGTGCAAGAAGCAGTGCCGACGACACCATTTAACAAAGAGGACGAATTAAATTGCAGGGCACTGGTGTCGATGGCGCCAATGTCGGTTCAGCCTCGGTTTCTAGAAGATTTGATAAATTTGGATGTGTTTTGAAGAGTTTTTGGAGGCACCTATTGGAGAACCGACTCTAAGATTTATTTGGGGCCAAAATTGATAAGAAAAGTGATACTTCCCAACATTTCATTGCCCCAATTCAACTTTCCACGCAACACATTCATCCATTTTTCATTCCACAATCATTTAAAGTCCATTGTTCTTTTAATTTAGAGTTTTGTGGTGAGATTAAGTGTGAACTCTTCTTTAAGAGGAGAAAAGTGAGAGATTTCTTCTTCCTACATTTCCTAGAAAAGGTTATAAGGGATTTGATTTAAGAAAGAGTTTCAGATAAGTGTTGTTTGTTAGTATGAACTTTCTTTTATATATGAAATTTGTGTTTTGTTGTATCTTTCTCATGAAGTCTAAGCAGTTTTTACAAAGGATTTGCTTTGAGAAAGAGTTTCAGATAAGTGTTCTTTGTTTATTATTGTTGTATAAACTTTCTTTTATATATGAAATTTATGTTTTGTTGTATCTTTCTCATGAAGTCTGAGTAGTTTACTTTATCTTTCTCTCTACTCTGAGATATGGTGAAATGAAGAGATAATATGGATGTGTCAATATTAAAATATAAAATAAATTGTGATAATTTTTCAACTTCGAACTTAATTTAGTTTTCAATCTGGTCAATTGAACTATTAAAATATGTTGTGAAACATATGATTTGGGAAATGGAGTATGAGTTCTATAATAGTTTGAGGATCACATTTAATTTCATGAAGGAGAACTTCATTCATGGAATTAAGAGCAAATATGTTGGGAAGTTGAATTGGTGGAAAGTATCACTTTTCTTATCAATTTTGGTTTCTAGAAGATTTGACAAATTTGGATGCATTTTGAAGAGTTTTTGGAGGCACCTATTGGAGAACCAACTCTAAGCTTTATTTAGGGCCAAAATTGATAAGAAAAGTGATACTTCCCAACATTTCATCGCCCCAATTCAACTTTCCACCAATTCAACATATTTATATATACTTTTTTGGGTGTAGAATTGGAGAATTTTTGGGGTGACAGACTAAAATCCCCAATATGGTCTTAGTGCTTAAAAACCAAAGCAAGAGTTAGCCTCCAGGAGAAAGGAAGTGGGTGCCTGTATCCTCCAAGCCTAGCCACAGATTTAAGGACTAAACTTGGGATTAGGCAATGATTTTCTATTACATTGTATCAGGGTAGAGAATAAAAATTGCTCAAATTTGGCACAATACAAAATTGAACCATTTATCTCATCTCGTTTTACCAAAACCTCATTTTAGTGAGAAATATGATTTTTCACATAAGAAACCTTCATCACATAAACATATTTTAATAGTTTAGCAGTTTAATAGTTTAGTTGTAATANCCTCATTGTAGTGGGAAAGATGCTTTTTCACATTAGAAATCTTCATCACATAAACATATTTTAATAGTTTAGCAGTTTAATAGCTTAGTAGTAATTGTTTAAACTCTGTATTTCAGTTTTGTTATTAGTTAAATAATTTAGTTCTGATAATATCTCAACATTCAAAATTAGTGACATAAATTTTGTATTCACTTTCTGTGAATTTCCTAGTAAATTTATCATTTCAAATTTAAACATTCCCCGTGGGATTGATATTTGGGGCTTAAATAGAAAGTCCTTAATTACTTGATATTGATACGTATACTTGCGTTGAACCCCAACATTAATTGCTTNTTCCCCGTGGGATTGATATTTGGGGCTTAAATAGAAAGTCCTTTATTACTTGATAATGATATGTATACTTGCTTATAATCCCAACATTAATTGCGTAAATTTCTTATTCATAAAATATTGGATCAAGCTTTTGGCACCGTTGCATAGTGGAGTTAACTATATAATTTTTACACAACTACATCAAATTCGAGATCAAGTTTCTGGCACCGTTGCTGNTTGGCCTTTTACCCCTAAAACACCCCCAAATTACCAAAATACTCCTCTTGGACCCAAAATTCCAAAAATTCCTAGAAAATCCTAATAAATCCCAAATATTCTCAATTTCATTTCTCTCAACTATCACATGACCTAATTTGGCCAATTTGACCATCTTTAACTAAAACTCCCAAATTTGTCTTTTAGGGCCCAAATTCCCTAAATTCAATTCAAATGTTCATCAATTTCACCTCAATTGACCTAAATTTTAATCCTAAACTCAAGTTTACTTTTTATATGATCAAATTCAACCAAATTCAAGATCAATTGGTCCATGATTTGAACCTAATTTTGAGTTAGGTTAAAGCCCCAATTTTGACCATATGACCTAATCTCACCAAATTGAACCCATAGCCTAATCAATTGGCCCCAATTAATGTTACAAAATCTTTATAACATTCCTATACATCAAAATCAACCATCAATTGACCTTGGTGAAGCCTCATATCCATTTGATTTTGGCCTAAATCAAAAATTCCCAAATTTAGCCCTAAATTGGCTAAGTCCCCAAATTTCGCCCAATTGATTGTCTTAACCTCCAAATTGGCATCCAATTCTTGTTGGAAACTCTTCATGAGGTCCCTATTTACCATTTAAAATAATCAATTTGGACTTAGCCCAAGGCTAACCAAAGCCAGACCCAAGCCTAGCCCAACATAACCAAATTGATTAAGGTTCAAAATTCCCTCAAATTGACCCTTCAATTGAGCTCAAAACCACTTCCATTCTTCACCAAAGTTGTTCCTTATGATCATCTACACCAAATTGAATATTTATTTGGGCCAATTGACATAGATAGCCTAGCCCAAACCCAAGTTTTGGTCATTTGCACCCACTTGGACCCATGCACTAAATGTGACGTAACCACCCTAAAATCACCAAATTAACTCCACC
>JXCR01135889.1:44521-70784 GCA_002079205.1 Phalaenopsis hybrid cultivar | reverse complement strand
AATCAAACATCCTTGAAACACCACTAAGCCCAATTATGATTAAAAATTTGGCTAAGTGTTCAAAGTACACTAACTTGCCCCTTTAAGGGTCTTCACCCACATAATTCTTAAATTGAATCACAAGTGATAATTACCGTATTCTTAGGGATAATTGAGACATCAGTGCTCACTGAGTAATAAGGTTATTTACAGGATGATCCATTAAGCAACATAATATTTTTAAATGGACTCGAGGCTTTTCACTAGTTGGTGAGAGGGAGGCATGGACCTACTTCCCCCTCCTAACTTGTTCTTAGAGGCCTATTAAACTTAATATTCTTCGCTCAATGAAATCATCCTTAATTAAACTTTTAATGAGAGGCTTATTAAACTTAATATTCTTCGCTCAATGAAATCATCCTTAATTAAAATTTTAAGGACTCACCAATATATGACATAGGGTTAGGAAAATTAACAAAATTTTACCTTTCCTGCTCTTCATAAACTGCCTTAACATGCATTTTAAGTTTTAGGTGATGGAACGAGAAGACTCGCCAAGTACACTTTTACAGTTTTCAGCATTGTCTTTCTTGTACTTTCATACTGTACTTTTATACCTGCAAATTTGCATGCTAAACAACGATGTTACCCTGCATGAAAACTGAAGTCATCAGAATAATTTCTCATACTGTACTTTTATATCTGCAAATTTTCTTGCTAAACAACGACATCACCCTGCATGCCTGCAAATTTACATGCTAAACAAAGATGTCACCCTGCATGAAAACTAAAACCATCAGGATAGCCACGAGCTTGCATGTTAAACAATGATGTCACCCTGCATGAAAACTAAAACTGCTAGGATAGCCATATAAACCAAAACTAAAATCAACCAAGATAAAATTCACCGCCACAACATTCAAAATATGAAACAACTAAAAGAATCACAAACATCACACAAAACCACAACTTCAACTAAATTAAGATGTCTCTATCGGATGATCTGTAATTCCTCGAAGGAGGTAACCTACGGTTCATAATGAGTCTTCCCACGGTTTAAATGAAATTATGGAACTCATTAAGTTGGGTTTAGTAAGTTCATGTGGACTAAGTGAATCCAATAGAAAATAGTGATGTCAGAGCGAGGGAACTGTAGGATCCTAACCAGTGTCTCTCTAATCAACTTTAATATGCCCTCATAAAATTTAAAGAACTTCAAGGCCAACTGATTTGACATTATAACTTGACACGCTAGATAACTCAAACTTGTCATGGCAAGGAGCTTGGAGCTACCATGGTGGGCAGCACAGCCATCTTCAATAGCAAAACATGTCTTCCCCAGCTAAACTAATCTTCCTTAGACTTAAACAACTAAGCTGTAGGACTTTGAGGTTGCTTGCTTATGCAACGTAAATGCTCACCTTATCTTTAGGCCTTTGCATAGCCCAGCTATACAATATAATCCCTAACTCATCTTAGGATTCTGAGATTATCGTTTGTCACGACCTAAATCCTCACATCTTTCAGGTTATTTGTGTGATCTTTTCACACGAATGTAAGCCCTAACTAATAAAATTGGCATGATGAAACACCCAAATATTTCTCTACATCTTCCAGGTTATTTGTGTGATCGTTTCACATTAATGTAAGCCCTAACTAATAAAATTGACAGGATGAAATACCTAAATATTTCTCCTCAAAATTGGAAACCAAACATTAGGATAGCTTGGGAAGTCACCGAGGTTCTCCTCTGGATCCATGACATCCTCTAATTCTTCTTCCTTTAAATTCTAAAATAAAATGTTCTAAATTTGAACCAATCCCCTTTCACACCTCTATTTCTGATTTCGTTGAAGAGTCCTACCCTTTGAAATTGCTTGAAGATAATATTTCATGATTTTTATCGAGAGTCTTCTTAGGTGGCTTTGGTCATTTAAGGTGTAATTGACTTTAAGGGCTTGCCATTATAGGAAGCATGTCCTAATCTNATCTTCCCCAGCTAAACCAATCTTCCTTCATTAGACTTAAACAACAAAGCCATAGGACTTCGAGGTTGCTTGATTATGCAACTTAAATCCTCATATTATCTTTAGGCCTTCGTATAACCCTGCTATACAATATAAGCCCTAACTCGTTCTAGGATTCTGAGGTTGTCGTTCGTTACGACCTGAATCCTCATATCTTCCAAGCTATTTATGTGATCGTTTCACACGAATGTAAGCCTTAATTAAAAAAATTGATAGGATAAAACACCTAAATATTTCTCCTTAAAACTGAAGCAAAACATTAGGATAGCTTGGGAAGTCACAGAGGTTCCCATCTGGATCCATGACATCCCCTAGTTCTTCCTTGCTTTGATTCTACAACAAAATGTTCCAAATTTGAACCAATCCCCTTTCCACACCTCTACGTCCGATCTCATTGAAAAGTCCTACCCTTCGAAACTCCTTGAAAATAATATTTCTTAGTTTTTATTGAAAGTTATCTTNCTTCCTTTGGGTTCTACAATAAAATGTTCCAAATTTGAACCAAATCCCCTTTCACACCTCTACGTCCAATTTCGTTAAAAAGTCCTACCCAATGAAATTCTTTGAAGATAATATTTCCTGATTTTTATTGAGAGTCTTCTTAAGTGACTCTCGTCATTTAGCNCCTCTAGTTTTTCCTCCTTTGGACTCTACAATAAAATGTTCTAAATTTGAACCAATCCCCTTTCACACCTCTTTGTCCGATTTTGTTTAAGAGTCCTACCCTTTAAAATTCCTTGAAGATAATATTTCTTGATTTTTATCAAGGGTCTTCTTAGGTGACTTTGCTCATTTAAGATGTAATTAACTATAGGGGCTTCCCCTTGGATTTCTTAGGTGGCTTTGGTCATTTAAGATGTAATTAACTATAGGGGCTTGCCCTTATAGTAACATGCTGAACCGCTTAATATAAACCCTATTTAATCCTTTATATTAAATAGGGGAACTTGTCGACAAATACAAATGTTTCGCAGANGAAGCATGTCCGAACCCAGCTTAATATAAACCCTATTTAATCCTTTATATTAAATAAGGCATAGGAAGCATGTCCGAACCCAGCTTAATATAAACCCTATTTAACCCTTTATATTAAATAGGGGTTTGTCGGCAAATACAAAGGTTTCACAGACCAAACGGACGTCATACTTTCCTTAGTTTATTTGGTTCGGCAAATACAAAGGTTTTGCAGACCAAACGGACGTCATACTTTCCTTAGTTTATTTGATCAAGCCTCATCCTCAAGTCTTGTGTTTATCCTTTGGGATAGATACAGGATTTGAGGTACAGTGCCCTTGTGTTTATCCTTTGGGATAGATACAGGATTTGAGGTACAGTGCTCTTTCATTTTAAACTTTGAAAAATATGGGGTCTATTTGACTTCATACTTCAACGTCCTTCCGAAGCGGGTGACGGGATTTCAATTTCGATGACCGACAGCTTCTTACGGGCAACTTCCCACAAACCAACCTGAAATAGCGCCGACAACTTCCTATACTCTTTAATGTCTTTTTTCTGCTAGAGAACCCTCCATAAATTACTTCCTGCTAATGATATCCTAAAGATGAAAGGATTGAGAAGCTCCTCTAGATGTCATATGTGCTTGGAGGAGAAGGAATCGATTCCTCATCTCTTCTTTGAATGCAGTTTTTCTTAGGTTTTTTGGACCAAACTGTTTAAACACCGGATATTGAGAGATTTTAATTTTTAATGGGATCAACAACAGTATTGCTGGCATAGCTAGAACCCTAAAAAATATGCATCCTTTCCCTTTTTGGATGTCTAGTTCATTTGGATGATCAGAAACCATCCTAAATTTGAGGGCAAACCCTCTTCTATTAACTTGATGGTGAGAAACTACATTTCATTCATCCAAAACCTGATCAAACGTAAGAGGTTTCCTAATATATGTATTTCCCCTCATGGGAGTTCAGCTCATCCTCTGGTCTCTAAAGTGTAATGGAAGCCTCCTGAACTCTCCACTATCAAAGTAAACACTGATGGGAGTTTCTCTGAACTTGGTGCTAGTGTGGATGGGCTCTTTAGAAATCAGACTGCAAATTGATTTCTTTTCGTTCATGCCCCTGTAATTGCTATTATTGCATTGAAATCGAACTCATTGCTATTTATTGGGCTATCATGCTTGCTGTCAAAGCCTATTTGGTCACACTTGTGGATTGAAATGGATTCCACTATACTGATTAACTTGTTGGAAATCTGAGGGACAGTCCTCATTCATACTGGCTTTAGAAAATCAGATTGTTATGTTCAGAAATCAACACACAACTCTCCTTCAACTATAGAGAAAGTAACAAACCTACTAATTGGCTTTCTAGATATGGTCATTCCTCCAGCTCCATTTTTGTTTTCTTCAAATCTCCTCCCCCTCTCCTTTTTATGCTTTCTAGGGGCCTTCTTGATGCTCCTCATTTTAGNTTTGAGGTACAGTGCTCTTTCATTTTAAACTATGAAAAATATGAGGTCATTTTGATTTCATACTTCAACGTCTTTTCGGAGCGGGTGATGGGATTTCGATTCCGGTGACCGACAGCTTCTTACGGGCAACTCCCCTCTAACCCCAAAATAATGCCAAGAACGACCCCTGAATTTCTGGAGCGGTGACTTTCATTATGAAGAACGGGGCCTTTTCGAGGATAACGTCGACGTCTTCAAATCCGGCTCCAAACTTAATGGTAGGAGTAAAATTGTAGTCTTCATGGCTTGTCGTCAGGCTTCAAGAAAAAGTCAACGTTGGGTAGGCCATTGTAACAGCTTTAAAACAGCAAGCTCTAGGGTTAGTTATATGGCCAAAACCTTGTACTCCTAGTGCAAGCACTAAAAATTAACAGAGGTCGATCCGTAGACCGGGTAAGTCTTAGGTTTGGGGATTTTAAAATTTTTAGCAAAAAGGTAAATTGAAAGTAGAAAAATTTAATTAGTATAAGAAAATTTTAAAGCTCACGCAGCACAATGCTATTTGATTTAATGTGCAAAATAACAAATCAAACTCAAAATGGAGATGTGAAGCATTTTAGGACCCATTGTGGGGCCCATTTTTCACACACAATGGTCAGATGACACTAGTCCACCAATACACCTATTGAGGAGATTTAAAGAGTCCTTAATGGCCTCCTGAACCCCTCCGTTCAAAGGTGATTGAACAGACAGTCCTGAAGACCAAGGAGTTGGTCGTACTTTCCCAAGACAGAAATGACTAAAGTATGTCAATGGAAGAACAATAATTTGGTCCAAGAGGGACATGCACACATTACCAATATGTGAAGATAATATTTTCTTATTTAAATAGAGAGAAAAGCTTGTCCCCAGTGGAGTCGTCAAAAGTTGTTAGTGCTATTTTGGTTTGGGGGAGTTGCACATAAGAAGTTGTCGGTCACCAGAATCAAAATCCCATTGCCCCCTTTGGAAGGTCGTTTTAATTTACTTATAGATTTAGGTTTAGAAAAATATGAAATTAAACTGACCCCATAACTTTCATAGTTTAAATGAATGAGCATTATACCTCAAACCCTATATTTATCTCGAAGGATAAACACAAGACTTGAGGATGAGTCTCGATCAAATAAACTAAGAAATGTATGACATATGTTTGGTCTGCGAAATCATTTTATTTGCCGACAATTTCCCCTATTTAATATGAAGAATGAAATAGGGTTTATAAATTTAGTTGGGTTCATGCAAGCTTCCTATAAGGGCAAGCCCTTATCTTTAATTACATCCTAAATGACCAAAGTCATCTAATAAAACTCTTGATAAAAAATTAAGAAATATTATCTTCAAGGATTTCAAAGGATAGCACTTTTCAATGATATCGGACAAATAGGTGTGAAATGGGATTGGCTCAAATTTGGAGCATTTTGATTATGGAATCCAAAGGAGGAAGAACTAGGGGATGTCATAGATCCAGAGGAGGACCTTGATGACCTCTCAAGCTATCCTATTATTTGGCTTCAGTTTTGAGGAGAAATTATTTAAGTGTTTCAACCTGCCAATTTTATTTAATTAGGGCTTACATTTATGTGGAATGATCACACAAATAGCCTAGAAGATGTGAGGGTTTAGGTCGTGACGAACGATAACCTTGGAATCCTAAGATCAGTTAGGGCTTAGATTGTATAATAAAGCTATACAAAGGCCAAAAGATGAGTTAAGCATTTATGTTGCACTAGAAAGACAACCTTAAAAACTTATGGCTTGTTATTTAATTCTAAGGAAGGCAATTGGTTTAGTTGATGAAGATATGTTTTGATTTTAAAGATGGCCATGCTGACCACCATGCTAGCTCCAAACTCCTTATCATGGACATTTTAAGTTTTCTAGGGTGTCAAGTTATGATTTGAAATCAGACAGCCCTATGGTTGATGTTTTTAAAATGTTATGGGGGATGTTAAAGTTGATTAGAGAGACGTCGGTTAGGATCCTACGATTCCCTCATTTCAACTNTTTTCCAAATACTAAATCACTAAGATAATTAATTTTGAAAAATATAAATATTTAAATGACTTGATTTTTAATTTCCACCGTGATTTATGATCCAGAGAACTCATCATAAAAGTTTCAAAATATTTTGAGTTCATTTAATAATTTAAATTGATTTTTAAAGATAAATACCATTCTTAACACTTAAATGATTTTTATAAAATTAAAATATAACTCAAAAAATTTTGAAACTTAGTTTTTTGAGTTATTTGTGATCAGGGGGTATTTTCTAAAAATAAAATGATATTTAAGATAAAAATTTTATTTTTTGCCTATTCTAAATATTTAATTAATTAAAAATTCCTAAAAATCATAAAAATAATAAAACTCATGGAAATATTCTAAATTTTTTCCTAATCACTTAAGAGCAATTATAATATTTTTCCTAATTTTCTAAATAAAGATATTTATTTTCAAAGCTTAAAAATAATTTTAAAAGGCTAAAAATGAGTTTTCACTAAAATAATTCCAATAAATCAAGGAAAAATAAAAAACATATAAAATTTGCTCCTCTAACTTTTCTGACCTTAGGGAGATTTTTCAAAAATATAAAACTTAATTTTCACCCCACAAAATATTTTATTTTTATTAAATAACCCAGAACTTAAAATAATTCTAATAAATCACAGAGAATTCAAAAAATTGTGACGTTTGACCCAAATGCTCTTCTAGTTTAGGTCTACCTTCAGTAAAACTTTCAAGGGATTATAATTTACCTTGGTCAAGTTAGGAATTTTCTTTGAAAAATCTTATTTTTGCTTGAAAATAAATATATAAATTAAATTAAATCTTGAAGATCGCATTTCCTCCTCTGATGTCTCAATTGACCCATGAATGAGATAGATTAAAAATTTCAAAGTCATTTGAATTGAATTTGATAAATTATGAAGTATTAGAACCGTAGGGGCAAATGTGTAATTTTGGAAACCTTGCCTTAATTAGCATTTAAGCTTAAGTCAAGGAGGGGAATGGGTAACCTCTGATCTTAATCAATTTATTTGATGCTGGAAATACAAAGGGGTTAATTGGTAGAAACCAACTACACTCTCTTAATTAAGATTAATAAATTTCTAAATTATTAAAATTTGGAAGTTTATTAAAAAATTAAATGATCCTGGACTAAGGGGTATGACTTTTGAAGTCAATAATTAATCAATTTAATACCCCTATGTTGACTTTCAAATAAAATTCAAATCATGTATCATGACCACTTAAAACTTAACCCTCTAATTAAGACACTCACCTAGGCCTTAAAGGGCTTAGTGGTGATTTAGGCTAAATCAAGAATTGATTAAACAAGGATTAGAGAAATCAACATAACAAAGTCAAACATCCTGGAAACACCACTAAGCCCAATTAGGATTAAAATTTGGCTAAGTGTTGAAATTACATTAACTTGGCTAAACACCACTAAGCCCAATTAGGGTTAAAATTTGGCTAAGAGTTCCAACAACACTAACTTGCCTTACATCCTTGAAACACCACTAAGCCCAATTAGGATTAAAATTTGGCTAAGTGTTCAACTTACATTAACTTGCTTCTTCAAGGGTCTTCACCCACATAATTTTTAAATTAAATGATAAATGATAATTACCCTATTCTTAGGGATGATTGAAACATCAGAGTTCACTGAGTAATAAGGGTACTTATAGGATGAACCATTAAGCAACATAATAAGTTTAAATGGACTCGAGGCTTTTCACCAGTTGGTGAGAGGGAGGCATGGACCTGCTTCCCCCTCTTAACTTGTTGGATACCTCAGAGGCCTATTAAACTTAATATTCTCTGCTCAATGGAATTATTCTTAATTAAACTTATATGGACCCACCAAAATACAACATAGAGTTAGGAAAACTTCTCAGAACTTTACTTTTCCTACTCTTCATAAATGCCCTCACATGCATTTTCAAGTTTCAGGTGGTGGAACGAGAAAATTCACCAGGTACGCTTTTACAGTTTATAATACCGTCTTTCTTCTGTCTGTTTCCTTTCATGTTTCATACTTGCATTTACCTACATAAACTCCCATGTTAACTATAACCATAACCCAAAATCAAAACTAAAATCAACCAAGATAAAATTTACCGCAACAACATTCAAAATATAAAATAACTCAAAATTTAATCACAAACATTACACAAAACCACAATTTTAACTAAATTAAGATGTCTCTATCGGATGATCAAGAATCCCTCGGAGGAGGTAACCTACGATTGCTAACAAGGCTTCCTACGGTTTAAATGAAATTATGGAACTCATTAAGTTGGGTTTAGTAAGTTCATTTGGACTAAGTGAATCCAATAGAAAATAGTGATGCCGGAACGAGGGAACCGTAAGATCCTAACCGGTGTCGCTCTAATCAACTTTAATATGCGCTCATAAAAATTAAAGAACTTCAACCATAGGGCCACCTGATTTGACATTATAACTTGACACACTAGATAACTCAAACTCGTTGCGGCAACTTCAACCATAGGGTCACCTGATTTGATATTATAACTTGACACACTAGATAACTCAAACTCGTCGCAGCAAGGAGCTTGGAGCTAGCTTGGTGGGCAGTATAGCCATCTTCAACAGCAAAACCTTTCTTCCCCAGTTAAACCAATCTTCCTTCCTTAGACTTAAACAACAAAGCCATAGGACTTCGAGGTTGCTTGCTTATGCAACGTAAATCCTCACCTTATCTTTAGGCCTTTGCATAGCCCTGTTATACAATATAAGCCCTCACTCATCTTAGGATTCTGAGGTTGTCATTTGTCATGACCTAAATCCTCACATCTTCCAGGCTATTTGTGTGATCATTTCACACGAATGTAAGCCCTAACTAATAAAATTGGTAGGATGAAACACCTAAATATTTCTCCTCAAAACTGAAGCCAAACATTAGAATAGCTTGGGAGGTCACCGAGGTTCTCAATATTTCTCCTCAAAACTGAAGCCAAACATTATGATAGCTTGGGAAGTCACTGAGGTTCTCCTTAAGACCTAAATATTTCTCCTCAAAACTGAAGCCAAACATTATGATAGCTTGGGAAGTCACCAGGGTTCTCCTCTTACTTCTCCTCAAAGTTGAAGCCAAACATTAAGATAGCTTGGGAAGTCACCGAGGTTCTCCTCTATTTCTTCTCAAAACTGAAGCCAAACATTAGGATAGCTTGGGAAGTCACCAGGGTTCTCCTCTGAACTCAAAACTAAAGCCAAACATTAGGATAGCTTGGGAAGTCACCAAGGTTCGCCTCTGGATCCCCACATCCCCTAGTTCTTCTTCCTTTGGATTCTACAATAAAATGTTCCAAATTTGAACCAATCCTATCCCCTAGTTCTTCTTCCTTTGGATTCTACAATAAAATGTTCCAAATTTGAACCAATCCCCATTCACCCCTAGTTCTTCTTCCTTTGGATTCTACAATAAAATGTTCCAAATTTGAACCAATCCCCTTCCACACCTCTACGGAAGCCAAACATTAGGATAGCTTGAGAAGTCACCGAGGTTCTCCTCTGGATCCATGACATCCTTGAAGCCAAACATTAGGATAGCTTGGGAAGTCACTGAGATTCTCCTCTGGATCCATGACATCCCTTTCTTCCTTTGGATTCTACAATAAAATGTTCCAAATTTGAATCAATCCCCTTTCACACCTCTCATCTGATTTCATTGAAGAGTCCCACCCTTTGAAATTCCTTGAAGATAATTTTTCTTGATATTTTATCGAGAGTCTTCTTTAGTGACTTTGGTCATTTAAGATGTAATTAACTATAGGGCTTGCCCTTATAGAAAGCATGTCCGAACCCAGCTTAATATAAATCCTATTCAATTCTTTATATTAAATAGGGGAACTTGTCGGCAAATATAAAGGTTTTGCACACCAGNTTAAACTCCTTGAAGATAATATTTCTTGATTTTTATCAAGAGTCTTCTTAGGTGACTTTGGTCATTTAAGATTTAATTAACTCTAGGGGCTTCCTCTTATAATAAGCATGTCCAAACATAGCTTAATATAAGCCTTGTTTTAATTCTTTATATTAAATAGGGGAATATCCCGGCAAATACAAATANTTAAATCAAACATCCTTGAAACACCACTAAGCCCAATTAGGATTAAAAATTTGGCTAAGTGTTCAAATTAGACTTACTTGCCTCTTTAAGGGTCTTCACCCACATAATTTTCAAATTAAATCACAAGTGACAATTACCTCTTTCTTAGGGATAATTGAGACATCAATGTTCACTGAGCATCAGAACTATTCACAGGATGAACCATTAAGCAACATAATAATTTTAAATGGACTCGAGGCTTTTTCACTATTAGTGAGGAGGGGAGGCATGGACCTGCTTCCCTCTCCTAACTTGTTGGATACCTCAGAGGCCTATTAAACTTAATATTCTTTGCTCAATGGAATCTTCCTTAATTAAACACCTGCTTCCCCCTCAAACTTGTTGGATACCTCAAAGGCCTATTAAACTTAATATTCTTCGCTCAATGAAATCATCCTAAATTAAACTTTTAAAGACTCACCAAGATATGACATAAGTTTAGGAAAATTACCAAAATTTTACCTTTCTTGCTCTTCATAAACTGCGTATGCATGCATTTTAAGTTCCAGGTGGTGAAACGAGAAGACTCGCCAGGTACACTTTTACAGTTTTCAGCGTTGTCTTTCTTAAACTTTCATACTGTACTTTTATACCTGCAAATTTGCATGCTAAACAACGATGTCACCCTACATGAAAACTAAAACCATCAGGAAAGCCACATAACCATAACCAAAACCAAAATTAAAATCAACCCAGATAAAATTCACCGCCCCAACATTCAAAATATAAAACAACTCAAAATTTAATCACAAACATCACATAAAACTACAATTGTGACTAAATTAAGATGTCTCTATCGGATGATCGGGAATTCCTCAGAGGGGGTAACCTACGGTTGCTAACGAGGCTTCCCACGGTTTAAATGAAATTATGGAACTCATTAAGTTGGGTTTAGTAAGTTCATTTAGACTAAGTGAATCCAATAGAAAATAGTGATGCCGAAACGAGGGAACCGTAGGATCCTAACCCGTGTTGCTCTAATAAACTTTAATATGCCCTCATAAAATTTAAAGAACTTTAACCATAGGGTCAACTGATTTGACATTATAACTTGACACACTAGATAACTCAAACTTGTCGCGGCAAGTGGCTTGGAGCTAGCATGGTGGGCAGCATGGCCATCTTCAACAGTAAAACCTGTCTTCCCCAGCTAAACCAATCTTCCTTAGAATTAAACAACAAAGTCATAGGACTTCAAGGTTGCTTGCTTAAGTAACGTAAATCTTCACCTTATCATTAAGCCTTTGCATAGCCCTTCTATACAATATAAGCCCTAACTCGTCTTAGGATTCCGATGTCATCGTTTGTCATGACCTAAATCCTCATATCTTCCAGACTATTTGTGTGATCATTTCACACGAATGTAAGCCCTAACTAATAAAATTGGCAGGATAAAACGCCTAAATATTTCTCCTCAAAATTGAAGTCGAACATTAGGATAGCTTGGGAAGTCACCGAGGTTCTCCTCTGGATCCATGACATCCCCTAGTCCGAATTCNCCAAACATTAGGATAGCTTGGGAAGTCACCGAGGTTCTCCTCTGAATCCATGACATCCCCTAGTTCTTCATCATTTGGATTCTGCAATAAAATGTTCCAAATTTTAACCAGTCCCCTTTCACACCTCTACGTCCGATTTGATTGAAGAGTCCTACCCTTTGAAATTACTTGAAGATAGTATTTCTTGATTTTTATCGAGAGTCTTCTTAGGTAGCTTTGGTCATTTAAGAAGTAATTAACTATAGAGGCTTGCCCTTATAGGAAGCATGTCTGAACCCAGCTAAATATAAAACCTATTTAATCCTTTATATTAATCAGGGGAACTTTTCGGCAAATACAAATGTTTCGCAGACCAAACAAATGTCAANTTTCGTTGAAGAGTCCTACCCTTTGAAATTCCTTAAAGTTAATTTTTCTTGATTTTTATCGAGAGTCTTCTTTGGTGGCTTTGGTCATTCAAGATGTAATTAACTATAGGGGCTTGCACTTATAGGAAGCATGTTCGAACCCAGCTTATTATAAACCCTAGTTAATTATTTATATTAAATAGGGGAACTTGTCGGCAAATAGAAAGGTTTCGCAGACCAAACGGACTTAATACTTTCCTTAGTTTGTTTGATCGTGCCTCATCCTCAAGTCTTGTGTTTATCCTTCGAGATAGATACAGGATTTGAGGTACAGTGCTCTTTCATTTTAAACTATGAAAAATATGGGGTCAGTTTGATTTCATACTTCAACGTCCTTCCGAAGCGGGCTACAGGATTTTGATTCCGGTGACCGACAGCTTCTTACGGGCAACTCCCCTCCAACCAAAAATAGCGCCGACAGGCACCATACTAGAGAAAGAATTTAAGCAAATGGTCGAGCATGTTTGGGAGGCTTTAACCCAATCCAAGGGTGGTGCATTGATTCTAAAGGGTAGACTTTACCCGGAAGAATTTGATACCGTACCCTTCGCCAAGGGTTTCGTGGCCCCAAACTTTAGGATATTCAACGGGAGCGGAAATCCCAGACAACATATAGCACATTTCTGAGTCAGTTGTGGCAACACAAGAAATAGCGAAACTTTACTCTTCCAACAGTTCGTTAGCAGTCTGTCAAGGATCACCTTTGATTGGTATGCCGGCTTTCCCAACGGATCAGTAAAGACATTTGTCGAGCTGGAAAAAATTATTTGTGAAGAGATTCACCGGAGCGCAACATCATGTGTTTGTAGGAGAACTCATGATGGAAAAACAAAAGACCAACGAGACTTTGGTGGACTACATTTTGAGGTGGAGAAACCTTAACATGAACTGTGAACCTCCGCTACATGAACATCTTGCAATTGAGATCCTACTCCAAAGCATTCATGGACTAGTAGCTTTCATACTCAAGGGACTCACCATCAAATCCTTCGGAAAGCTACTCAGCAAGGCTAGCAGTCTTCAGGAAGAAATCAAACATATGGATTCTTATGAGAAATCCAAAACAACTAGAGTGTTTGAAAAGAAATCCAGAACAGTCGCAACTGTTGATAAAGGAAAACAATCGATAAAGATATATGCATAAAATCCTCGTCAGTCTTCAACACAGCAGACTTAGAAACAAAATAGCCAATCTAACCAGTGACCGCCTCAATGAGGATCATCTTATAATAAAGGAATATCTCTGGCAAAACGAAAAAAAATGGTGTGCTCTTTCAAAGAGGAAGCTGTATCTAAAATATTCAGAAGTCTGATGAAGAAGCCTGAGTTCAAACTACCAGACCCAAAGAAACCCGAAGAAGTCGATAAGAAGGATCAACCGAATTATTGTCCATATCACAGATTACTGGGACATATAATAGAAGAATGTTTCATCTTTAAAGATAGGCTCGAGAAAAATCTCAAAGAAGGAAATATAATGATCCCGAGAGAGTATTTAAAAGAGGCTGAAAAATGTTCCATAAATATTATTTCGGCCGCGCTAATCTCTCTGATTGATCCACACTGGAGAATATGGATGGAGTACAACTTGGAACAAGCTTAAGAGGCTCTTAAACCATATACATAATTCATCAAAACATTCTTCCATACATGCCAGAAAAGATGGATGGGATACAGTTTGGAGCAAATCATCAAAGAAGATGTTAAATCAAATCCAGAACGCTTCATAGCAAACTATCGCTTAGAGTCTTCAGCCCGACAAGCCCGAGGTGAAGCTTTCACCGTCAGAGCCGTTGTCATCAAAGTCAAAGAAAAAGAAGAACGCCATCATGAAGATTGATAGCACAGGGGGGTAGGATAGGGGCTGCCTCTACTAGATTGGTTGTCTCAGATTTGGGGAAGAAAATCCTCGAACCCCTGACTTTGTATGATTATCTTTTTACCCCTACAAGGGCTAATGAATATAATGATCGTGATTTTGGCTATATTTTAACTATTTTCAGTGATGACGTGATCGATTTTGACCAATTTAACTCTGATCTCGATTCCCAAAATGATCCTCAAATCGTACTTGAGTCTGATGAACTCGCTAACAAAACCGAAGAAGACATCAACGATATCGCTTACGACAGCACCAAGAGCGAGGAGCCAATCCTCGAACAACACAACACACCACTCTCCCTCAACTTAGATCTTTCCGACAAAGAAGAACACCGGAAGATTCAACAATGATACCTCAAAAAGAAGAAATTACGGAAATAAACTTAAGAAGTGGGAAAGTATTGCCCCCAAGGATAGCTCCTACAGACAAAGGAAAACAAATAATAACTCAAGAGGAATTACCTCCACCTCCATCAATGGAAGAACCACACAGTCAAGATAGAAGTGGAAGGTCATACAAATTGGATTACAACATGCTAGCTCATCTTAGGAAGTTGCCGACCCGACTAAGCATTTATGACACTCTGATCCTATCAAAGGAGATGAGAGAAGCTCTGGTTACATCTTTTCTTGACCCATAGATTTTTTTAGCTCAGTTGGACAGCACATCCTCAGATGAAGTTTGCTCGTTGAAAGAACAGTCAGGGGTAACCTTCACAGATGAAAATTTGTTGCTTGGTACCACCGACCACAATCGACCACTCTACGTCTCCGTCAGCATCGGCAGATTCGTATTATTTAGAGTTCTGGTAGATCCAGGAGCATCTCTCAAATTGATGAACCTAAGAACATTGAACTATTTGGACATCAAATCTCAAGAAATTACGACCGATAAAATGAAGCTAAGAAGATTTAATAAAAAAGAATAAAGAGCCCTTAGATCGATCACATTACTTATGAAGTACGGAGAACTAGCAATAACCGCTAAATTTTATATCATCGACGTCGAGACCTCTTTTAATGCTCTACTTGGTTGACCGTGGATTCATGAACACAACATGGTTCTGTCATCTCTACAACAGTGCATCAAATACTGTAAGGAAGGACAAGAATATTGCATTAAAGGAGATCTACAAACGTTTTTAATTCATGAAGTCGGTATTCATGAAGATGCTGCCTACTACGCGCCACCAAAGAAAAATGTCTTCTCGCGCGAGAATCCAAAACAAAAAATGAAGATTCAAAAAACTCACAAAAAGGAGAACATTCAACTCCGCTTCAACGATCTTCCGCCACCCTTCTACATTAAATTGGTGGAGCTTCTTTTGGTTCGCGCACTCGAGGTCGAGGTCGGGGATGCGGACGAGGAAGAATCAATCTAATTGTTGAACATACTAGGTCAACCATCAACATTGGTGATGAAGATAGTTCTGAAGATGAAATAATGATGACAAAATAGAAGAAACCTCAGTATGAGATATCCTTAGAAGATACGCAGAAAAGTGAATATGAAACAATATATGATCCGATAAACCACTATGTGAATACTATGACCGTTACTTCGATTCTCCCCAAAAGGTCAAGAGTTTAGAGGTCAAGGAAGTTCATAGTGTGCGTTCAAATGCGATCAAATTTTACCGTGCTTCTACCTCTACTAATCTTGAAAATCATGTAAATTTGGATGATGATCCTAACGAATTAATGGAATTGCCTTTTGGTTACTTTTCGCTTATGTACAAAAGTTGATTCAATAAGGAAATTTGCCAAAACAAATGCCAAAAGGTAAACTACAAATTTTTGAAAAGTTATGGAATGTTAAAATTTGAACTCCCAAGTCAAAAGAGGGTCTCGGATTTGGTACAGTCGGACCAGTCTATTTTTCTCGGTTCTTTTTAGATCTCGGAGTTNAGTTATGGAATGTTAAAATTTGAACTCCCAAGTCAAAAGAGGGTCTCGGATTTGGTACAGTCGGACCAGTCTGTTTTTCTCGGTTCTTTTTAGATCTCGGAGTCGCCAGCTTGTTTATTTATGTGTCATCATGTAATTTTTCTAATCGAATAAGTCGCTCTCCTGAATCAAATGAATGACTCGAAAAGGAGAGGAATCGAATAACAAAAGAACGTACGACAACAAATAGACAAATAAATATAAAAAAAGAGACAGAAGGTTTATATAGGGGTAATCCTCGTATGATGGGTCGAGAGTATACATCCAAACAAAATTGAATTAAAATACCAAAAAAAAAACAATATCCACGAGCAGAATCTCTATATAAGCCACCCGTAACTAGAGAACCAAAAAGAACATTTTTTGTTATGGGGTCAAAAGTCTCCCAGAGGAACGTATTCCTACTGGTTAATTACATCTTGAGGAATACCCACGAAGACACCCGATGAAAGGAGTTTCGCTTTATTATCATGATTCTCATGCATAAGTTATCAAAAGGTGATTATTTCGTATAGAACGGTCCTAATGCTTTGAAGCTCATGAAAAGCCATCAGACAGAGAGTAAATCTTCCCCATCCAAATGGATAGCGGCTCCTCAGCAGACGGTACATACAAAATAATCATAAATCACTTAACGAGGGTATCCTTATACGTCACAGAACATCCGGGTCGTAAGGGCAGAGGACAAATCGTCGTATCCCAAACGGGCTGCAGCTTATCAACATCGGGTCGTCAAAGTGATAACAACGAAGTCAAAAGAGCAAAGAAGGCTCAATAAGGGTAGTCAATGGTGGGGAGAAGTAGTCCTAAGAGGTAGAGGTAGTCAGGTTGGGGCCCAAGCCACTAGGAACTTAAGTCTACCTGGTCGTGAAGGTAGTCGACCCAACACAACTAGAGATCCCCCGTCGGTGATCCGTAAATCGCGTCATCCGTGGGGACTTTGGTAGCCCTAAGGTTGAAGGAAGGAAACTCTATCCTATCACTAGAAGCTAGAGTTCTGAGAGGTGGGACTTATACCTGCCGAAGTGGCAAAGAAGCCTCAAGAAAAAAAGAAAATGGAAATTCAACTACAAAGCTGAAAAACACTCAAACAAAAAGACTTATATCCCATCTGGATCGGGGTGCCTTTTAACACCTTAAGCGTGCTAGACAACCACCTAAACAAGATAATGTTGGGCCAGTTCGATTGGAAAAGCAGGGGGGCCACTCCTCAGGACATGCAAATATGATGCAATTATCTAGCATATGCCTAAGCGTGGAGGCCCTATTAAATATGATTGGGTTATAGCCATGCATGCAAACCATTTTTAAAACCGGCCCTAAGGCTATGCAAAAGGTAAAAATTTATTTAAGAAAAGCTTGAAAGTTTTAACCCTAAAAAAATTGATTATCTTAATTTTTGTTATTGGGATTTTTAGGTAAAAGGAATTAGAACGTGAGGTCTAGATACGCAGAAGAAACAATATAAAACGCTCCAACATGCAAAGGCACACGAGAAGAGAAAGAAAGAAAAGCATCCCAAAAGAATATATAAAGAAAAGGTCAAATGTTGCTGGACCGGCCAGATAATCCAGGAAAAGCAGTAAAAGCGGCCGGACTCCGCATATACATGTCCGGTCCTAAGTCTATACACAAATGTAAAATTTGGACTTAAGGTACGGGACATGAGCTGTTGCTCCCGGTCCCCTTCACGTGGTTCTGTGCGACATCCGCCTCGAAACCCATGCCCGTATTTTATTTCCAATACAGACTCTCCTAGGACTTTATCAAATACATTTGAAATAGAAAATAAAGACTAGACCTGCATAAAACAAGTGTTAGCGGGCACGCCATGCATCATAAAAATAATAAGCCGTGCCTTATAATTGGGGGAGCTAAAGAGCACCTCCAAGCAAAGTATTAGAAATCATTACATGCTCCCCCATAATAGCACTTTTGTGAGTGTGTATAAATAGGCACGACACCTGCAGAAGATCGTCCTAATATACTATCACACACAAGAAGCATGCAAGCACACCGAAAAAGGCGAGAAAGTGACACATGACTAGCGCAAGACAACACAACACACAACAATAGCCAGGGGTGTCGAAAATACTACCTAGCATCCTAAACCCTAGCCTAGCACACCATATAATGACAAGTGCATCAACATAGCATCTAATTGTGGGGTGAGTCTGAGCATGGTATGAATTTGACGGGGTCCTCACGCTGGCCCCCTCCTAAAGATCTCAAAGATCTAAAGGGTGTCACGAAGAGAGGTGACACAAGTTAGATCCAATAAATCCTTAGCACAGTCATACTTGTGTCGATCCCGATGACTTAACTCGCATTGCTCATCGGGATCGACCCGACAAGCAATGCTTGTTAAGGCATCGCGACCAACACGGGATTCACTCTCCTAACGGGTCTGACTCGCTATCCATATGAATATGCAAATGCAAATGATTGGTCAAAACACAAGTGATGAGTATACCATGGAGCAGGGACTCAAAGGAAGGTGGGCATACCATAGTGGCAGCGACTCAAAGAGGATGGGCATGTCGTGATAGCAGCGACCTGACGGAATGGGCATGTCAGGGTGGTAGTGGCCCGAAGAGGATAGAAATGCCATGGTGGCAGCAGCCTTAGATGGTATGCCAATAAGGCAGTGACCTGTAAAGAGTGGGCACGCCGTGACGGTAGAGGCCCGACGAGAATGTGCAACTTAAGTATATGACCAAAATCATGCAGACAGACAAATGCAAGACAAGATGTAGTGATGCGACCATACATATGCACTACAATACATAAAAAAATGTCAACACATATGTAGGATGCAGTGATGTTATTACTTGGTCAACCGGTTCAAGGCATCCGATCGAACTAGAGCGTCATGCCAATCGGAGCAAAGTGAAAAGCTCGTTAGGCCGTGGCGGCCGGACGGTGCAAAGTGGAAAGCTCGCTGGGCCGGGGCGGCCGGACGGAGCAAATGGAAAAGCTCGTCGGACCGGGGAGGTCGAACGGAGTGAAGTGAATAGCTCGCCGGGCCGGGGCGGCCAAACGGAGCGAAGTGAAAAGCTCGTCAGACCGGGGCGACCGGACGAGGTGAAGTGAATAGCTCGCCGAGCCGGGGCGGCCAGACGAGGTGAAGTGAATAGCTCGCCGAGCTAGGGCGGCCGGACGGAGAGAAGTGAAAAGCTCCTAGGGCCAGGGCGGCCGGACGGAACGAAGTGAAAAGCTCGCAGGACCGGGGTGGCCTGACGAGGTGAAGTGAATAGCTCGCCGGGCCCGGGCGGCCGGACGGGGTGAAGTGAATGCAAAACACGACATGCAAATAATCACATGTAATGGGGAACCGTTCCCGTGCTAACAATCTTACCGGGAAACCTAGGGTCAACATATAGAAAGACTGCGATTGCCGCCTTTGCTTTGGCGAGGCAGGTGAGGAACTTCTCTCCGGAACTTCAAGGGGGAAGTTCCCCACCTTGTCGTGAAATAGACTTGCGAATACGCTTTTTTGGATTTCACGACACCTCTCTGCTTTACAAAATGAGCTAATGATTTGCATTTTCTCATTTAGCGAAGGCACATTCTATGATCTTTCTAACAAGACCGGAGCAAGCAAAGCAAAGGGGAGCGAAAGGGGCTCCAACCCTTAGGATTTTTGTGCTAAGGCTAATAATTAAATAGGATTCGCTGGGCTATCGTAGGGGACTTGGTTGCGTAAGGAGAATCCTATCCTAAAATCCACCTCTAGGAAAACAAGCGATCCATCACACAGATGCGTCGTCGCGTCGGCACTTGCCGACACACGCAACCTGTGCGGGCGATCGAACTCGCACGCCTATTACCGCTAAAACCTAAGGGTGGCTAGAAAGTGAAATGTAGGGGGTTTAAAGAAATTATACCGTTGCGACGTTTGCACGAAGCCCAATGCAGTTTGAGGAAGTTCCTTTGCACACGGTCCAAGACTTTTGCACCCCTCTGAACGACGACGAGGTTTGCTGTCCAACAACGTCGAACTGCTCCAGCGACGCATTTGGTCGCAGAAAAAGCTCGACGATGAGGTGGCGGTGGTGGAACGCTGGTAGCACGCAACCAGGACGAGATAAGCAAGAAGAAATGCACAAAATATAGAGTTGTATTCGAACGTGGCTGCTTTGTCACGCAATTGACGTCGGTGAGGAGGTAGGCCGGCAAGGAGGAGGAGCCAAAAGGGCACCGGCCGGAGGAAAGAAGATTCCCAAAAATGGACGGTGGAAAGCTATAAGCAAAAAAGCTCAGCGACGGAGGGGAACCCCGGCAAGGTCAGCTATTCCGGAGGTCAAGAATCACTCCAACGAGGTGGCCGACGGGAAAGGAGGACCTCAGAAAGCGGTCGGCCAAGGGGGAGGAGTTTCGGCGTGTCTGGCCGGTGAGATTTACCGCGGGGAAGGCTCTCCAGNACACCAGATTTGATCATCTCTAGGTAAGAGCTTCACTCCAAACTAAAAATATTTGATTTTCAACATGAATTTATTCTACATTGAGGAGATTCAAAAATTTTGAGAATGTGAAGAAAATATTGGGAAAAAATTCATGAAACTTAGTGTTTAACTCGTAGAATTACTTTTGGAAGCCATTATTTAAATGTTTAAAGTATATTTTAAAATTTTTCTATAATTGTGATTAGATTGAAATGGCTCCATGTCAAAAGAGATGAATTGAGTTCGACGATTCTCGCTTCGTTAATGCGTTCAGTATTTGAAGGAAAGAAGTGTATACAAGATCGAGTTTTTGAAAGTCCGGGAGGAGAAAATGAATGAGTTATTATCAAGCGGAGGTGAGAAAACTTCTATTACACAACCAATTAAGCCGTTGCAAATATTATGAAGGAATTCTATGCTGACGTATTCTATTCTGACAACAGAATCGTTCAAGTGCGGGGATTTCCTGTTGAATTTACTGCCGCTCGCATCAACACCTTTTACGAAGTTCCAGACACTTATAGCTACCAATATGAATCCTTCAGTACTATGGAAGGCCCCTGAATGATGTGATAAATTTTTTCACTAATGAGAAAGGAACGTGGAAGATTAAACAATGAGAACGGGTAAATTTTTTTTGCTTCCATGTTAAATGCCACCTCTAAGGCGTGACACTATTTCATTTCCTCTCTCTGTTACTGACTAATCACCATAGTGAGGTAACTAGAAAGAGCTATTATGAATTTCTATATTTAGAATAATAGAACTATAAATGTGGGGAGAATTATTTTTAAGAACATATTGACTACGACAAAGAGTGAAACAAGTGGAGGTCTAGGACATCCTGGCCTTAGTTATGCACTTTGCCAACTTTCTAGAGTGGAAGCTGGAGGAGATGAGAAATGGGTTTACCCTATAAAACCCATTAGCAAAGTCAATCCCATGAGAAATGGAGAACTGGAAGTAGGAGTCAAGAACCTTCTACTAGTAGAGGTGTCCCCACTACAAGTTATGACCTTCCACCTTCTAGTTCCCCTACTCTAACTTATTTGATGAATGAGTTGACCTTACAGCGAAAGAGCATAGAATTGATAAACGAAAGGATTGGACGTTTAGAACATCAACATGATTATGATAGTGAGTACCTTCAGAGGCATTTAAATTTTGAGGTAGCTTATTACGAAGCTCAGGCTCGACACTAGAGAGGTGAGCCTGATGTTACTTTCCCTGATTGCCCCCAATATACTCAGTATCAGCCCAATCCACCTGCTGATCAAAAAGATGAAATCATAGTTTAGGATTTTGATATCTGAATGTAATTGATGTACTTGTACTAGTAATTTTATTTTTATGATCTTTTGTAATAGAAATGGATGTTTGTGTATTTGGACTTTCATTTTTTATTGTTATGTTGCAATTGGATAATTTTTAATTTATGTTGCAAAGTTAGTGTGTTAGTTAAACTTGTATGTATAGTATAATAGATGTTGAGTAGTGTTTTGTAATGTAATGTGATTTTTATTTCGCATTTTGATTGTAATTGTTTTGTTTAGTATTGTGGTTGTGTTAGGAAATATTTCGCTTGTTTAATGTTTTAGTTTTATACTTATTTCAAAATTTCATTACCTAGAAAATTCTCTAATGATTTATATGTGTAGAAAGCTTCTAATATTACAGACCAGGTGAAGTAGAAATGTTAAGGACTTCAAAAATTTTAGAATGATGAAAATGCCTAAAATATCGACGTATGATTTATATTTAGAGTTTTTCTTTCCACCTGTATCATTTTATATTGAAAATTTTAAGTTTGGGGGAGGGAAGAAAAAGATTAACTATTAGATGTCCTCTATTTCAGTACTTTCAAAAATTATTAATATGATTTTATGTAGTGAATTTAATTCAGGTAACTATATTTTGTAGCTATTTAAATATTATGGTCGATTTAAGAGAATATTTTTGTAATGAAAATTAATTTTGTAACTTAAGATATTTTAGTATAAGAGAATAAGACTATAGTTAACTATTTAAAGTAAAGGAAACTATATTTTCAAGTATTAAGAATCTGGAAATTCATTTGAGAAGAAAAGATTGGGGCTCAATGATGTAAAAGCTATGAAATATTTATAAGGTAAATGAATACTTTGAGTTTTAAATTTAGGGAAAGAAAGGTAAAGTTTATTATTAAAGGCTATCCAGATATAGTAATCTTCACTTGAAAAAGAAAAAGAAAGGATTGACAGCAATCTTATTAAAGGCTATCCAGATATAGTAATCTTCACTTGAAAAAGAAAAAGAAAGGATTGACAATATAAAGGCTATCCAGATATAGTAATCCTCACTTGAAAAAGGAAAAAGAAAGGATTGACAACAAACCCTGAAAGGCTATCCAGATATAGTAATCCTCACTTGAAAAAGGAAAAAGAAAGGATTGACAACAATTAGCTATCCAGATATAGTAATCCTCACTTGAAAAAGGAAAAAGAAAGGATTGACAACAATCCCTGAAAAGAAAAAAAAAATATATAAGATTAAAAGCAATCCAAATGGAAAGGAGAAAAGAAAGAAAAAAAAAATGGAAGTGAGGAGAAGCTTGAGGATATGCCGAATCAAAAATAGCTTCACTGGACCTACCTAAAGGGAAAACCTAAATACTTTCCTGAACTTATATTATTGGATTAGATCTTTTACTAGTAGAGTTCTCATGAAGTTCCTATCATTTGAATATTCTAAGTGACTTAATATTGCAACATATAGTCATTCTTGAAATGAATAGGAGACTAGAACTCTTAAACTTGATGACTAGATAATCTTATAGCTATAGAGTTAATTTAATTTTTTTGATTTTTTTCTAAAAATCTCACTATGATATTTATCTGAATCAAACTTATAGTATTTCTGAATTAAAACTTTACTACAGTAGATCGAAACTTTTATGTAGTACTAAAATTACTTGAGGACAAGTATTAGTTAAGTTTGGGGGACCTTAACCAAAGGAAAATATGTTAAAACTTTGATACCTATTTTATACAATTTTTTATGATATTGCACTTTAAAGAAATGTATTTTTGATGTTTTATTGTAGGAATGATGAGTTAGGGACATTGGAGCAAAAAGATGAAAAAAGAAGCCAATTTGGAGCGAAAAGGACCAAAATGTGAAGATTTGAACTGGGGCGCCGACAGCGAGCCCAACGGCGCCCACAGTGAGATTTTCCCAAGAATTAAGAATTAATTCACTTAGAGGCCCGCCGACAGTGCCCTCGAGGCCGTCACCGACAAGATCGGCGGTTATGTCCAATTAGGCATTGGATAAGGACATATTTTGGAGGGGTGCTTAGGTAACTCTTGAGAAAGCTCATCCATGTCTTTAAAGAAAAGACTTTGGTTGAAAATAGGGAGGAGAGAATCCAAATTGAAGTGTTAAAAGAAGTGTGGGGAGTCTAAATTGTGAGGGATTCTTCATGAGATTGTAAGAGTGGAGGGAAAGTGTAAGATTTCTTCCTCCTTGTCGCTTCAAAGAGGAATTATGTGGCTGTAAAGAAAGGAAGAGATTCAGAGGAACTTGTGATGATCTTTTCACTTCGATCTTAATTTACTTTCAATCTGGCCAATTAATTTGTTAATATATGTTGATTTTTACAACTAAAGTGATGATTACATCCAAGATTCAGAGAGGTCAAAGCCCTTGGAATTTGGGTGCAAATAAATAGGAAAATAAAATTATCGGGTGTAAAATTGGAGATTTTAGATTGACAGACTGAAATTCTCAACTCGGTCCTATCGTTTGGGTGCTGAAGTGTAGATGTTAGCCCTCAGGCGAAGGGAATGTGAGAGCTCCAAAGTGAGAGTCGGTATCCTCCCAACTTAGCCACAGATTTAGTAAACAAGCGTAGAATTAGTCGATGTTCTTTATGCCTGGACCAAAGGGTAAACAATAGGTATGCTCCTATTTGGCACAATACAAATTAAACTGATTCACTATAATTTCTTGCAAAGAGAAGGATGATTTCTTAGTATTGAATATCACATTAAAAAAATTTATTAGTATAATTAGTTATTTAAGAGTTATTAAAATTACATATTTATTTCAATTGTCTATTAATGTAGTATAATTAGTTATTTAAGAGTTATTAAAATTACATATTTATTTCAATTGCTTATTAGTGATAGGTATAATTAGTTATTTAATAGTTATTAAAATTACATATTTATTTCAATTGCATATTAGTGACATATAAGCAAATTGAACTCCATTGTTGCGATGAAAGTATTACTTTTCTAAAATCTTAGTTTGTAGTTCTAATATTACTCCCTGTGGGATCGATATCCAAGACTCCATTAGAGCTCTATATTACTTGAGCGATATGTATACTTGTGTTGATAGGTGTGACTTTAAAATTATTTAATATTTTATACATCCATCTTTATTGAATCTATAATTGTTATTAAGTTTTGGTATAGTTGCTGAGGAATTAAAACTTTTAGCAGCAGTATTAAATACTTATATTTTTAAGCATATATAAAGTCGCGGTCACCAAGCACCACATATCCGCGCTTAAGCGCCGGTTCACGAAAACCGGTTTGTGAACGTTTAAAAGTGAAAATTAACCCCAAAAAATGCCATTTTTTCTCTTGTCATCATCTTCTTCCTTTTAAGTTAACGGTTTTGAGTTTAGGGCAAACCTTTTCATGGAGATTTCTTGGTGGATTCGAGCCAAATTTGCTAGATTTGGATTTCTTGAGGTATGATCTTCACTTCTATGTAGAAATTTTAGATTTTCACCATGTATTTTGAGCACTTTGTGGAGGCACCTAAAATTTACTATTCAAGTTGAAAAACTTGAGAAAATATATACAAATTACATAGAAATTGTAGTTTAAGCTTATAGGAGTCCATTTTAGTAGATTAGCCTTGATCTTTGGAATTATTATGGAATTTTGTGATAATCGTAGAATGGCTCCAAGAATGAAGATGATTAAGGGAAAGACCCACTTTAATTTAAGAAATTTTGTTAGTTTGAAAGCTTGGGAAAGATATAGTGATGCTTTACAGTCACAAAAATTTATTCCTGAGAGGTGTTTTAAAAATCTAGGTGGATTCGTGGAGGATTTGATCTTTCGCCGACAATGGGAATGATTATGTTATTTTTCTGTTATGGCTGTGATTTCTGTAGTGCGGGAGTTCTAAGCAAATCTTCCTGAGGCGGAAGAGGATCGAGTCATGGTCAGAGGCAAATTGGCTCATTTTTCACCGAAGGTAATCAACATGTTCTACCATTTACCTCCTGATATTCTATGTTTCTATTCAAACTATAGTCCTACTGAGATGGAACTGGACGAGATTATATCTGTTTTGACTGTTGGAAGGGGACTCTGGAAAATTACAAATGAGAGGAGAGTCAAATTTTCCACTTCAAAGTTAAGTACATCATCGAAGGCGTGACACTACTTTATTTCAGCTTTGTCTGTTACCAACGAATCATCAT
>JXCR01135889.1:21622-43663 GCA_002079205.1 Phalaenopsis hybrid cultivar | reverse complement strand
GTGAAGTTACGAGGGAAAGAACAATGTTGAATTATTATATTCAGCAGTGCAAGTCTATCAACATTGAAGCTTTGATTTATCAAACTATCATCAATTCTACCACTACCGCTACTACTGGAGGTCTGGTATTTGCTTCCTTAATCTTTTCTTTATGTCAGCAAGCTGGTGTAAGATATGATAGCTGGGAAGAAGTACTGCTGCCTCTAAAACTGATTACAAGTGTGAAAGTGAAATCATATTCTAAAAACTCTATTTTTGGTTGGAGAGGAGGATTTTTTAGAAGTTATGGAATGTCGACGTCTGCTGCGTCCGCCTCCACTGCTTCTACATCGAGACCATCTACCTCAAGAGCATCTACCTAGAGAAGAGTCTATTGAAACTCAGGATAAATTATTGTAGAGAATGATGGATAATATTAATTTTATTGTAGATAAGGTCTAAAATCTAGAGCATTTTGTAGATCATATTGATGAATATGTTAGAAGACATAGTGATTATGAAGAGAAATTTCACTCATCTTTGGAAAGCCTCATTAGGGGTAACCAAGGAGTAGAATTCCCTTCATATCCAAAATATTATGATTATGAGCCTACAACTTTTTAGGATAGCGGTGACACTAATGATGATGATGAAGAGAAGGACTAAGGTTCTTTTATGTTTGTAATATGTGATGTACTTTGTAGTGTGAACTTTTACATCTTGTTGGCACTATTTTTGGTTGAGGAGTTTCCGTAAGAAGCTGTAGTTCATCGGAATCGAAATCCCGTCGACCGCTTCNGATAGCGGTGACACTAATGATGATGATGAAGAGAAGGACTAAGGTTCTTTTATGTTTGTAATATGTGATGTATTTTGTAGTGTGAACTTTTACATCTTGTTGGCACTATTTTTGGTTGAGGAGTTTCTCGTAAGAAGCTGTCGTTCATCGGAATCGAAATCCCGTCGACCGCTTTGAAAGGATATTTTAATTTACATATAGATTTAAGTTTAGAAATATATGAAATCAAACTGACCCCATATTTTTCATAGTTTAAATGAAAGAGCGAAGTACCTTAAACCCTTTATCTATCTCGAAGGATAAACACAAGACTTGAGGATGAAGCTCATNTTAAGTTTAGAAATATATGAAATCAAACTGACCCCATATTTTTCATAGTTTAAATGAAAGAGCGAAGTACCTCAAACCCTGTATCTATCTCGAAGGATAAACACAAGACTTGAGGATGAAGCTCAANGTATTTATGTTATTAATTAAATATTTTTACCTTGTATTAATTTATTTAAATTAAATATAAATAAAAAATTGAAAAAATTAATTTCACATTGTTTATAAAAATCATTCCAACTCACTGAATAAAATTTAAAATTTATTTAAGTTGATTTGGCCATTAAAGTTGATTTTGTAAGTAAAATTGTACTTTTGAACAAAGATATTTATAATAAATTAAATAAGCTTAGAAAAATTATGAAAAATAGTTTTTTGAGTTCCTTATGATTAGGGGCATTTAATAAAAATAAAATCTATTTTTGTGACAGTATTTTATTTTTAAAGTATATTTTGAATTAAAAATAATTAAAATAATCAAAATTTTCAAAAAAAAAATATTATGCAAAAAAAATAGTTTAAAATGTGAGCAATTGTTCCTTGATCATTTGGGACTCCTTAAAATATTTTTCTTAATTTTTCTAAATCAAAATAAATTTCTTAAGGCCTAAAATGTATTTTCCTTATTTTTCTATTAAAATAATTACAATAAATTCAAAATAAATCATAAAATATAAAAATTGGTTTCTCTAAGTTTCCTTGACATATGAAGGTTTAACAAAAATTTAAAAGTGATTTTTGCAGATTAAAACATATTTTTGTGTTTAAATGATCATTAAAAATGACCTTTAAATAATTATAATAATTACAATATTTTGTAAAAAATCATGAAATTTTGTCTAAGTATCACTCTGACCTAGAGAAACCCCCAGTAATTTTACCCTAAATTAAAACTTCATTTTGATTAATTAAATAAATCAACATTGAAAAATCCATTTTTTAGTTAAAATAATTATTCTAAATTAAATCAATTCTTTTTAAGAAAATCCACATTTTCTCCCCCAAGATATTTTAATTAATGCTTGGATGGGATAATCAAAGATTTTCGAAGCTATTGGAATTTTGCTTGAAAAAATTATAGAATGAAGAACCCCAAGGGCAAGATTGTAATTTTGGGCTTTGGTGCCTTCATCAAAATTTAAGATTAACCATTGGGGATGGGAAATTGTGATCCTTAATGAATATATTGGATGATTAAAATGTAATGGGTTAAAGGTAGAAACTCACTTACCACCTTTTGAAAATTTCAACAAAATCATAATTTCCTTAATTTTTATGGAAGTCAACTAAGATCAGATGATTTTTAAGTGATGGGCTTAAGATAAGGAGAAGATAATTTTGTTATGTTAAGCCTGAAATTGATGATGATATGATATTTTAATAAGAATAAATAGCACTTAAACCAAAATTTTGATCAACACCAATTTCCCTGTTATGATTGTTAAGGGCTTGGTAGTGACCTAGGTTTGATACCTAAACTCAATTGATCGGATTTAGAAGATAACATGATTAGTAATTAACATATTTAAACACTCCAAGCCTATTTATGATAGACACCAAATCTTTAATGACTTGAGCTTGCCTTAGTGGCATTCATCCATATAATCTTTAAAGTAAAGTATCAAATTGATTAAGTATTCTATCCTTAAGATAATTGAAATGTCAAGTTTCCCTAGGCAACGAGGTAGTCACACTCTAACCTCGAACGATTAATAGAATAATATGATAAATTCAAAAATGAACTCAAAATAACTCAATAGATCTTCAAAGTAGTTCAGGGTCATACCTCGAGCATTTCAAAATCTTTTGGATATTTTGAAGGACAGGTTGAACTTGCCATATGTTGTTCTAGAATCATCCACTAAAGAACTTTGGAGGCTCGATAGAATCACACTTCAGGGCTGCATAGCTATATCTTCATCTACTCCTACAATTTAATTTCATTGCAAAATTATATATATGTCTTGCAAGTACTAACTTTTCAGGTGGAGGAATGAGAAGAGTCGACAGGTACGCTTTTTAAATTACTATGTTTACCTTTGTGTACTTATTATTTCAAACATGCATGTTAAACAACGAGTCGCCTTGCATGAAAAACAAAACTGTTAGGATAGCCGCAAAACCAAAACAAAAATTTAAAGATCAAACAAGATAAACTTCACCGCCACAACATTAAAAATATAAAACAATTCAAAATTTAATCACAAACATCACAAAACAAAAATTGTAACTAAATTAAAACGTCTTTATTGGATGATAAGAAATTCTTCGGAGGAGGTAACCTACTGTTGCTAACGAGATTTTCCACGGTCTTAATGAAAGTATGGAACTCATTAGGCTGATTTAGTAAATTCATTTAGACTAAGTGAATCTGAAAGAAAATAGTGGTACCAGAACGAGGGAACCATAGGATCCTAACCGGTATGGCTCTAATCAATTTAATATGCCCCATAATATTTAATTGACCAAGAACTTAGAAAACATTTGATTTAACATCATGAATTTACACACTAGAAAACTTAAAACTCGCAACGACGTGGAGCTTGGAGCTAGCATTGTGGGCAACACAACCATCTTTAATAGAAAAATATGTCTATATCAGGTAAACCGTTCTTTCTTTAGAATTAAACAACAAGCCATAGAACTTCAAGGTTGTCCACCTAGTGCGACATAAATCCTCAATTTATCTTTAGGTTTTTGCATAGCTCAGCTACACAACATAATCCCTAACTCATTTTAGGACACCGAGGTTGTCGTTCATCACGAACTAAATCCTCACATCTTCCAGGCTATTTGTGTGATTGTTTCACATGAATGTAAGGACTAAATAATAAAATTGGCTGAATGAAACATTTAAATATTTCTGCTCTAATCTGAAGCCAAACTATAGGGTAGCTTGGAAAGTCATGGAGGTTTTCCTCCTAATCCAAGACATCCCATAGTCTCTCCTCCTTTGAATTCTACAATATGTATTCCAAATTTATGTAATTCTCCTTTCACGCCTCTTTGTCTGATTTTGTTGAAAAATCTTAATCCTTTAAATTCCTTTAAGATAGTACATCCTGATTTTTATTGAGAGTTTTTTTAGGTGACATCAGTAATCTAGGATGTAATTAACTATAAGGGCTTGCATTTACAGGAAGCTTTTCAGAACCCAGCTTAATATAAACCCTATTTAATTTTTTATATTAAATGGGAGAACTTGTCGGCTTATAAGAAAATTATTTTTCATATATCAAAAGGATCTCATATGTTTCTTACCTTATTTGATCGAGCCTCACCCTCAAGTCTTGTGTTTATCTTTCGGAATAAATACTTGGCTTGAGGTGTAGTGCTGTTTCATTTAAACTAAAAAAAATTTGGGATCAGCNTATATATATATATATATATATATATATATATATATATATATATATATATGTAAATTAAATGTCCCTCTGAAGCAGACGGGCAACTCCTCAACTATTTAGTGTCGACCAATGTTTTGATTTTTTATTTTTAGTTAATAGGAGACACATTAATTCATACATCTAATTCTTATGGCCTAAGTATAAATCTTGCGGCATATCAATTAACCTTATGAGTATTAATTAGCTTAATTTGTGTATTTGTTATAATAGAATATAAAGAATTAGAATCACATAAAACATCTCATATTTTCATAAGATCACTCATAAAAGTTATAAAATATTAGAGAATTAATCTTAGAAATAGTGAGTTTTTTTTAATTTTCTATTATTTATTATTTGAAAAAACAGGTTAAATAATTAAAATTTCAATCACTTCCTAAATTTTAAAAAATCATAGGTAAGTTTGGAATGACATCCTAACCCCTCAGTAAAAATTTAAAGTAATTGTAGTTAAATTAAGTGATTTTTTATTTATTTTAATATTGATTGAATTTTTGAAATTTAAGATTCATAGNTAAATAATTAAAATTTCAATCACTTCCTAAATTTTAAAAAATCATAGGTAAGTTTGGAATGACATCCTAACCTCTCAGTAAAAATTTAAAGTAATTGTAGTTAAATTAAGTGATTTTTGATTTATTTTAATATTGATTGAATTTTTGAAATTTAAGATTCATAAAACATTTAACACTGAAATCTTTTCATTTTTTTATAATTTTATTATGGTTTAAAAATCTTATGGTTTAAATTTCAAAACTTTTGGTTCATTAATTAAACTTGGTGATTTTTATAAGTTTAGATAGTTTTTTAAGGTTAATTCTTTAATAATTGAATTTTTTATTTAATTAATTGAAATAGTTAACTTTGTGAATATCAATTGATACCACAAAATGGATTCTAATCTTGAATTTTGTCCCTTGATGAATTTTTTTTTCTGGAGTTGGAAAAGCTCCAGTTGGACTTATTATTATTTGGATTTATTTTAAATTTTTAAGAATTTTCTTAGGAAAATAGTTTAATTAAATCATTTANATTGATACCACAAAATGGATTCTAATCTTGAATTTTGTCCCTTGATGAATTTTTTTTTCTGGAGTTGGAAAAACTCCAGTTGGACTTATTATTATTTGGATTTATTTTAAATTTTTAAGAAATTTCTTAGGAAATTAGTTTAATTAAATCATTTAAAAAATCACTTGATATTATAATAGTCTAAAAAATTCTAAATAAATTAGAGATAAGGCCCAACTATTCCAAAAAAATGTTTATATTCAATTTGACTTGTATTTGGTGATTAATGCATTTTTTTTATTTCAAATGTTNATTTAAAAAAATCATTTGATATTATAAAAGTCTAAAAAATTCTAAATAAATTAGAGATAAGGCCCAACTATTTTAAAAAAATGTTTAGATCCAATTTGACTTGTATTTGGTGATTAATGCATTTTTTTTATTTCAAATGTGAAATTAATATAGTAATTCAAGAAATAATCAATTTATTAAAAATATTTTATTTTATTTTCTTGATAAGTTCTTAATGTTTCATAGAGTGTGTGGTTAAAATTTTAAGATGTTCAAATNTGTGAAATTAATATAGTAATTCAAGAAATAATCAATTTATTAAAAATATTTTATTTTATTTTCTTGATAAGTACTTAATGTTTCATAGAGTGTGTGGTTAAAATTTTAAGACATTCAAACTTGTATTTTAATTGTTACAATTTCTTAAAGTTTGGGAGAGATTAAAGATCCAATTATTTAAATTCTTTTATTAATGTTATTAAGATTAATTAATGATTTAGCTAATTAATTCCTCTCAAAGCTTAACTACATCCTTTATGTTATATTTGTGTGTTAAACATTAATTAATTAAACTAATTAATTAATCTTAATTGTTTATATTGGCTTAATTAACCCCTAGTTAAACCATACTATTTTGCACTTAAGTGACCAAACAAAAAAGTGAAGATTTAAATTGACTAGGTGTATTGATTAAAGATTAGTTAATTATTATAAAGGATGATTAATTAATGAACATTAATTAATTAACACCAATCAATTAGTTTAATTAACCCTATTGCTACTTGAATTTCATTGTCTATCATCACTTAACTTAGTGTGTGAGGGATTGAGTTAATTAGCTGGGCTAATTAAAGTGTGATTAATTATAATTAAAGATAAATAATNTATATATATATATTAAATGCATTTTTGAAGCAGAAGACGTGATTTCATTTGTGGCGACTCTACTGGGGAAATAACTTCTCTCTCCATTTAAATCAATGAATATTATCTTCATGCATTGGAAATAACTTCACCCATTTCTTTCTTAGGGAAGTGTGGTTAACTCGTTAAGTCTTCAGGACCATCTGTTCAATCACCTTTGAACAAAGAAGTTCAGGATTTCATTAGGACTTTTAATCTTTGTGTGGGGTTGGACCCCCAATAGGTGTGTTGGTGGACTAGTTCCACCCGGGCATTGTGCGTTGTAAAATCGGTCCCGCACCGGGTCCTGAACATCACTTTTTCTTTTTAAGTTTGGTTTGCTATTTTGCAAATTAAATCAAAATGTTTCGTGTTGCGCTTTCTCCTTAAATTTTCTTATATTAATTAAATCTTTCCAGTTGAAAACTATTTTTAGCAAAGTTTAAAATCTTCACAAATTGAAATATTACCCAGTCTACAAATTGACCTTTGTTGATTTTTAGTGCTCGCACTAGAATTGTGAGGTATTGGCCAAATAACTAACCCATAGCTTTCTTTTTGAAACTGTTGCAATGGCATTCCCAATGCTCACTTTCTTTTGTAATCTGCTGACGAGCCGTGACGCCCACAACGTCGCCCCAACCATCTATTTTGGGGCTGGGTTTAAAGATCTCGAGGTCATCCTCGAGAAAGCTCCTTTTGTCATAATGAAAGTTGCTACCTCGGAAGCTCAGGAACCTCCTGCTGAGTTCAACCTGAACTGTCTATAGGATTTCCCTTCTTACAAGAAGGTAAATACTACAACTACCACGAGACTTACCAAGCCTGTTGCTCTCATTTCTGTTAAGGGAAAAGAGGTTATGATCATCGAAGACCTGACTGAAGGATTGAATGTTCCACCATCAGTATTAAAAATTGGATCAATTTTGAGGACTGCACCGTTAACCTGAACTCAAAGAAGGAACCACAGCCGAAGGATTTGGAAGAATAATAAATCTTAGATCTCTGAAGGCATGTCGATTGATGAAATTCCTCATCAGGAAGAACTAAAGCTACTGGAGACCCATCCGCTTCTGCGAGGGAGTAGGTTCCATCCCTTAATGGATGCTGATGGGTACGAGAGTATCCAAAAGATTGCCGCTACCTTAATGTCACCTCATGGACATGGTGAGGAGAGGAAGAAGCTTACTCCTATCACCCGAGTCAGTACAATGTTCCAGAAACTAGCTGCCAAAGAAGGTTGTTCTGTCAATGAATTACTTAAATGAGTGGGATGTGCAATATCCCCTCACATGAAGAAAGAGATTTTGAAGGATTTTAGATCTGCATGATGGTTTCAAACACCAAATGAAACTTTACCAGCACGTATTTCCATCAGATTCCATTTGGGAAGTCGGGTTCATACTAACATTACCACCATCAATTCTAGTATTGTTGTTACTCTGAGACCAGTAGGCCGTCGACCATCTAAGCACATTAGGGGCTGAGAATTATGCCAATCAACCATCATGAAATTTTGAAGGAAAAGATGAGGAGGTTACCTTGTACTATATCTAGTCTGCACCATAGGTAGCATACCTCTCTTTGACTTAACTATGTTGAGGCACCCCATCTCAATGCATCTTCGCTAAATAAAAAGGTATGGGTACCCAAGGTTGCATACAATGTGGTTCAATGAGCCCGCACGGCAGGATCATGGAATGAAGTAAGGGTCTGAAATATCTGACATTGTCGCAGCTATTGCCAGTGAGATGGATGAGCAAGTAGAGGATGTTCAACAGAGTCCTCCAGATCTTAAGATGATACAAGAATTAGTGATTGAAGAAAAGGTTGAGAAGCTCAGGATTGAGATTTCGAGTTAGCCCGAGAACATGGAGTTTCTGTTGATGACATAAATGATGAAAATTTTGACTTTAACGATTACCTCAAGAACGATTTCATGGATATTCATGTCATCAATACTAGAGTCGTTGCATCTGAGCGCAACGCTCAACCTCTCGTCGAAGAGAACGCCGTAGATGAGCTACATAGGGCTTTTTTTTTTTAAGGGACAAGCAAACGAGTTAAATGGAGAAAAGAATGGAAGAGATGGCCATTGCCATGGCTGCCATGGCTATAGTTTAGGGACAGTCTCAACAATAACAGTTAGCATCCCTAGAAGTTAATCACTGATGAAAGAAAGGAAGTTTCCTCAACAAACAGAGATGATCAACAGAAGAAGGTTTTTCCATCAATTGTCATACTAGAAAAGGAATTGAAACAAATGGTTGAACAAGTTTGGGAGGCCTTAGTCCAATCTAAGGGTGGTTCATTGATTTTAAAAGGTAGACTTTACCAGAGGAGTTCAATGTCGTACCCTACCCTAAGGGTTTTGTTTCACCAAACTTTAAGATATTTGACGGGACTGGAAATCCCAGGTAGCATATAACACATTTTTGAGCCAGTTGTGGTAACATAGGAGGAAAAGAAGCTTTACTCTTCTAACAGTTTGTTAGTAGCCTATCAAGATAGTTTTTGATTGGTATGTCGAACTACCCAATGGATCAATCAAGACATTTGCTGAATTAGATCAATTGTTTGTGAAGAGATTTGCTAGAGCGTAGCATCATGTGTCTATTGGAGATCTCATAACGGAGAAGCAAAAGCCTAACAAGACCCTAGCATATTACATTTTGAGGTGGAGAAACCTTAGCATGAAATGTGAACCACAACTACAAGAACATCATGTGATTGAGATCTTACTCAAGAGCATCCATGGGCCAGTAGCTTTCATGCTCAAGGGACTCACCATCAAGTCCTTCAAGAACCTACTAAGCAAAGCTAGCAATCTACAAGAGGAAATTAAATATATGGATTCCCAGGAGAAATCAGAAAAGACCAGATCAGCCCAAATATTTGAGAAGAAGTCCGGGACAATAGCAATGGTTGATAAAAGAAAACAACTAATTAAGATACATGCAGAAAATTCTCATCAGGATTTCTAGTAGTCATTGCAGCATGCCCAACAACAGACACAACAAAATGACCAGTCTAGCCAACAACCTCATCAAGGAGGATCATACCGAGCAGAGAATAGAAGAGGTTTGTCCATGTCTGAACGGAAGAAAATGGTGTATATTCCTTCAAAGATGAAGCAGTACTCAAGATGTTTAGAAGTCTAATGAAGAAGTTCGAGTTCAAGTTACCAGATCCAGAGAAACTCAAAGATGTTGAAAAAAGGGATCAACATAATTATTTTCCATATAGAGGATTGCTTCGTCTTTAAGGATTGACTCGAGAAGAACCTTAAAGAAGGGAATATAACAATCCCAAAAAAATATTTAAGAGAAACTAAAAAAGGTTTTGTAAATATGATTTCAGCCGAGCCAATCACTCTGATAAATCCATATTGAGAGTAAGATGAATGGAGTACAATTTAGAATAAATCATCCAAGAAGATATTGGATTAGATTCAGACTGCTTCAACAGCCATTCAGAGTCTACAGCTTGCGTAGCCCAAGATAGAAATTTATCTAGAGAAATCGCTACAATAAGACAGAGAAGAACAACATCATGAAGACTAATAGCACCGGGTAGTGGTAGGATAGGGGCTGTCTTTGTTAGATTGTTTGTCTCAGATTCGGGGAAGAAAATCCAAGAACCCCTGACCATGTGTGATTATCTTTTTGCCCCTCCAGAGTCTCGTAAATATAATGATTATGATTTCAGATACATTTTAACTATTTCTAGTGATGACAAAAAGGATTTTGCTCAATCTAACCTAGATCTTGATTCCCAAACTAATCCTCAAATCGTACTTGAGTCCGATGAACTCATTAACAAGGTTGAAGAAGTCATCGACGATAATGGTTACGATAGCACTGGGTGTGAGGAACCAGTCCTCAAGTGTCATGGCACAACACTCACCATAAACTTGGATTTTTTCGAAGAAGAAGCAACAAAAAATTCACCTAAAACATTGCAAGAAGAAGAAGAAATTACAGAAGTAAACTTAAGGAGTGGCAAGATATTACCCCCGAGAACAGCTCCGACAGATAAAGGAAAGCAAATAGTCACTCGAGAAGAATTACCTCCACCGCCACCAGAGGAAGAAACACATAGCCAAGTAAGGGTTGGAGGATTATATAAAGTGGATTATAACGTGCTAGCTTATATTGAAACGTTTTCAACCAAACTAATCATCTATGATGCTCTAATCCTGTCAAAGGAAATGAGGGAGCCTCTGGTTACAACTTTGCTTGATCTAGAGATTTGCTTAGCTCAATTGGCCAACACATCCTTGGATGAAGTTTGCTCGTTAAAATAATAGATTGGGATAACCTTTATAGATGAAGAATTATTGCTTAGTATCGTTAACCATAACCGACCGCTCTATATCTCCACTAACATCAGAAAATTTGTGTTGTCCAGAGTTTTAGTAGATCCTGAAACATCACTCAACTTGATGAGTCTACAAACATTGGTCTATTTGGACATTGAGACTCAGGAAATTACGACCGATGAAATGATACTAAAAGGATTTAACCAAAAAAGAGAGAGCCCTTGGATTCATTATATTACTTATAAAAGTTGGAGAACTAGTAACAACCACCAAGTTTTATATCATGGATGCTGAGACCTCTTTTATTGCTCTACTGGGTCAACCTTAGATCCACAAACACAACAGGGTTACGTCGTCTCTACATCATTGCATTAAGTATTACAAGGAGAGACAAGAGCATTTCATCAAGGGAGATTTGCAACATTTTTTAGTTTATGAAGTTGGCATTCATGAAGGCGCCGCCTACTATGCGCCTCTAAAGAAAATTGTATTCTCTCCTAAAATTGTAGCAAATGAAGTAGAAGATTTAAGAGAATTACAATGGCAAGGCCATTCAACTCCACTTTAGCAAACTTCCACCACTCTTTTGCAACAAGTTGGTGGGGGTTCTTTTAGTTTGCACACCCAAGGTCAAGATGGGGATGTGGACAAGGAAGAACCAATACAATTGTTTAACGGACTAAGCCTACCATGAATATTGATGATGAGGAAAGCTCCAAGGAGGAGATAATAATGACAAAATAGAAGAAACCACAGTACAAGATATCCTTGGAAGATTTGGAGAAAAGTGAATATGAGTTAATGTATGATCGGATCAACCAATATGTGAATTCCATGACCCTTACTCCAATCTACCCTCAAAAGCTTAAGAGTCTAGAGGTGAAGGAAGTTCGTAGTGTTGTTTTGAAGCCGATCAAATTTTACCGTGCTTCCCCTTCTACCTTTCTTGAAAATCATGTAAATTTAGAAGAGGATTCTAATGAATTAATGGAATTACCTTTTCATTACTTTTCTCCTTGTGTACAAAAGTTAATTTAACAGAGATATTTGCCAAAACAAATTCCAAAATATAAATTACTGCTTTTTGAAAAACTATGGAATGTTAAAAGTCAAACTCCCAATTTGAAAGAGGGTCTCTGATTTAGTACAATGGGACCAGTCAATGATTCAAAATTTTCTATGGTTGTTACTTGTGAATCTAAAGAGGATTGCCTCGATGTGGAGGATGAATCTATCGATCAGCTGATAGAAGATGCTCCGTCATAATTTGAGGAAGAAATTAAATCAACTATTGATGAATTGAAAGAAATTAATATCGGGATGGATGAACAACCTCAACCAATATTTAAAAGTTCTCTACTCGGCGGTAAAGAATCCGCAGAGTTGATTAAGTTACTATCAAAATTCAAAAATTGTTTTGCATAACGTTATGATGAAATGTCAGGACTATTAGCAAAATTCGCAGTTCATAAACTCAGGGTGGACAAAGATATAACCCTAGTGAAACAAGATCCTTGAAGGATGCACCTCAAAATACAGCAGCAAGTCATTGCTGACGTAAAGATGTTAATAGACGCTCACTTTTTAAGAAAAGAGCAATACCCCACATGGTTAGCCAACATTGTGCCAGTTAAGAAAAAAATGGACAAATTCATTTATATGTCGACTTCAGGGATTTAAACAAAGCATGTCTGAGAGATAAATTTCCATTACTGATACCAGAAATGATGGTGGACATCTCTTCAACACATGAGATCTTTTCCTTCATCGATGGATTGTCTAGATATAATCAAATCAAGATGGCTCCAGAAGATGCAGCACTTACAACATTTAGAACACCTATTGGGATCTTTTGCTACATAGTAATGTTATTTAGATTAAAGAACGCCGAAGCAACATACCAATGAGCTATGATGAAATTTTTTGATGACCTCATTCACAACCAAGTGGAATGTTACGTTGATGATTTGGTCATCAAGAGCAAACAGAAAATAGACCATTTATACGATTTGAGGATCGTGTTCAAACGATTATGACAATATAATCTTAAGATTAATCCCGTAAAGTTCACCTTCAGTGTTACATCCGAGAAGTTTTTAGGATTCATTCATCCTCATTAGGGAATCAAGATAGACTTGGATAAGATTAAAGCTATCTTGAAAATGCCTCCTCCTAAAACTTTGAAATAGCTACGTTCCTTCCAAGAAAAGTTGACATATCTTAGATGCTTTATTTCTAATCTCTTATGTAGGTGTGAGCCGTTCTCAGCATTAATTAAAAATAATGTCAAAGTCATTTAAGAAGAGAAATGCCAGTGGGCCTTTGAGGATATTAAGCGATATTTAATGACACCGCCTGTTTTGGCAGCCTCTATCTAGGAAAAACTGTTGATACTTTATATTGCGGCCTTAGATGACTCTCTTGGAGCCTTGCTAGCTCAGGTCAATGATGAGGGCAAGGAAAACACACTTTATTACTTGACTTGCGTCTAATACCGACAGAGGAAAGGTATTCGCCTATTGAGGCGCATTTTCTAGCTTTAATTTTCACAGCTCAAAAGCTTAGACCTTACATGCTTTCTCACAAGATTACCCAAATTTCAAAAGTTAATCCCTTATAATATTTTATGACCTGACCAACACTTTTGGACGTCTAGCAAGGTACTCGATGATTTTTTTGTAGTTTGATATAACTTTTGTTCCCATCCGAGCTATCAATGGACAAATTTTGGTCGATCTTCTCGTTGCACACCCACTTCCAGCTAGGTCCTGACTCAACGATGAGTTGCCAGATGAATAGGCCTTACAAATAAAATTCTCCAGTGCACAATGCTGGGAGATGTACTTCAACGGAGCTTTGTTAGCCAGAAAAGATAAAGGATCAGGGATAGTTATACCGGGCAAAGCAGGGATCAATTTAATTTTCATCATGTCATATAAGGGCATGTTGAGATTCTCCTACCACTTGACAAAGTTGTACACCAATAACGAAGCAGAATATGAAGCGTTAATCATCAGATTGGAGTTGGCACTTTTGATGGATATAATGGATATTACCATCTGCAGTGACTCTCAACTTGTCATCCAACAAGTTGTCGGACAGTACAAGATTTTGAAGCCAAGACTAGCAGAATACCACCAATATGCAGTGAAGCTACTTGAATAGATTCCTAATGTAACTTTCTGTCGGATTCCTCGTGGAGATAAAGCCCATGTTGCTGCTTTAGCAAAACTCGCTAAGGAGCTAACATGTCCACCGGAGGATTCTATTGATATTATAATACAAGGAAGACAAGTTTTGTCTCAAATTAAGCTTGAGAATCTGCACAATCTCAAAAAAGAAGAAGGAACAATGATTGCAGTTACTGACATGAATTAAGACTAGCGTAAGCCATTAATAGAATATTTTCAGACTAAAAAGCGATCAGAGGATAAGTCCAACGCATATCACATCACAAGAAGAGTTATTTCATATGCCCTAGTGGGAGATGTTCTTTACAGAAGATCATTCGATCAGATGTGGTCGCGATGTCTAAATAAAGCAAAGGCACAAAATGTCATCAAGGAAGTATATGCCAGATTATGTGGCACTCACCAGTGAGGGCAAATATGGAAATGAAGATCAAGAAACTCGATTATTATTGGATAACATTGATGTCTGATTGCATGGATATAGCTAGAAAGTGTCACCAGTGCTAAGTGCATGTTGTGGTCTTTCACCAAGCTCCGAATGTGCTACATCCAACCATTGTCTCGTGGCCATTCGAGTGTTGGGGCACATACATAATAGGTCTAATAGTCTCTCCATCCTTTAAGGGACGTAGATTTATTCTTGTCTCTATGGATTACTTCTCCAAGTACACAAAGGCAGTGCCATTACAAGTGGTTATAACACAACTCGTCCTTCAATTCTTCAAGAGTCAAATTGTCTACCATTTCAGTGTACCACACAGAGTACTTTCCAATAAACGAATAGTTTTTAAAAGCACCAAAATCAACAACTTTGTCAAAAGGCATGAGATAGAGTGGAAATACTCTACAATCTACTATCCCAGGGCAAACGGCCTATCTGATGCTTTCAACAAAATACTGGTACATATTTTAAAGAAGGCACTAGATGAAAACAAAAGAGATTAGCATAACAGACTATTAGAAGCTTTATATGCTTATTAAACAACATTCAGAACTCTGAATCAATGTACTCCTTATGCGCTCAAGTACTAGTCCAACGTCGTACTGCTGTTAGAAATCCAGACACCATCTCTCAGAGTCACCATCGCCAATCAGCCTACAACATAAGAAAGTGTGAAGCTCAGACTAGAATAATTAGAGAGTCTCAAAGGGAAGCAACTAGAAGCACAGCCAAATTTGGAACTTTACCAAGCAAGGATGGTACAAGCTCATGACAAATTAGTCCGCCCGAGGACGTTCACAGTTGGTGACCTCTTTCTTATTCTCAAGCAGCCTATTCTTGTACACCACGAGATAAGTGGAAAATTTAAACCAACTTGGGAGGGAGTATTTATCGTAGAAAGGGTCTATTTAGGAGGAGCCTACCAGCTGGTGGATTTTTGAGGCAAAAGGCTTATGCTACCAATCAATGGACGATATTTGAAAACATATTATGCCATGTGACATTGTTTAAAATGAGATTTTGAGATTTGGATAGTTCTGGGTTTACTTAGTTGGTCAAATGTCTATGGCTGAGTCCAAAATTTTGTAATAAGATTAATTTTAATGAAATGAAAATTTTTGAAGTTGCTCACTTCATTCTTTTTCTCTTCTGTTTTTCTCAATTTTAACATCTCATTAAAATTAAAAAAAGATAATAATAAAACAATTTTTTGCCTTCACAAATTAAAATTTTATCTGATAAATATTTTGCTATGTTATTGTTCCCACTAAATTTCAGCGCACTAATGTTTTTTATTGTCATATGCAGAAAAACTGTCATGAAGGAAGCTGATTTTTGCCTTCAAGGATGGCTTGAATCTCACACTCAAAGAGGAAAGGGCACATCAAGGCAGCTTCATAGATTTTGACTTAGACTTTGGTCAGGTCAATGTTAACTATGAGGGTCCCTCGATGGACATAGTTAAACGACAAGAAAAGTAAGAGTTACCATTGCTTTTGAGGATTAGTACAAAAGCAGTCTCCTCTCCAAAGAGGAAGAAAACAGTAACACAACAAAATCCAACGAAGGGAACTAGCCATTTACCATCCAAGATAACTGCACCAATCGGAAACTTAGTCAGCACTGACAAAGGAAGACTGCCAGATCCACCTTTGAGGAGACTCAGCGCTGGAATGCCAATTGTCACAGACACATAACTTTTCTACGCGAAGAAAGAAGATACTTGTAAGAGGCAGAAAATTTACTTACCCCAATTCCTAAGGTGAAAATATACGACCATTGCATGAGAGAGATTTTCACGAGTCTGCCCGCTTCAGAAGATGAGTCTGAATTCTCTACGGAGCAAGTACAATATGAAGTACCTGATGATTTTTACAGAGGCCCAATGTGTAATGTCAAAGTTCCTATTCAATCGTCAACAGGAGGGGCATTCATGGAGTGTCCGACATGCAATGTTCTACACTTAGACTACTACAGTTCATTTGAAGAATTCATAGCTGCCGACATGGGACACCAGGAGATGGTTTACCCAGATCCTGAGACTTACATTCCATTACTTTTGGAGCCAAGTCAGACATGGTATACTATAGATGTGGAGAAGATAGATCCACTTCAATGATCTTAAAGGATCCACACAGTAGAATTGGAAAGAATAAATAAAGTTAAGAGGAGAGAATTTGAGTTTAATGAAGAAGTTCGAGGAAATATCATCAATAATTTGGAAGGCGTAGAGCTGTACACGAGAGTCTTCTCTGAAAGTGATGAAAGAAGAATCCTAGACTGCATATTTGATTTAAGAGATAGGGTTGGGGCTGGCTTGCTGATGGAAAGAACTTATTTTGAGCCATAAAAGTGGATGAGAGGAAAAGGCAGGATAACCATCCCATGCAGATGGTGCTATAATTTCACTAAGGATAGAAAAGGGAATCCCCCAAGCATCTTAAAAAATGATGAGGTGGACCCCATGCCCTTTAAGATAAAGCGGATGATCAAGAGAATGATTAGATGGAGCATAGTGCCAGCTGATTACATTCCAAACAATTGTATCATCAACATCTATGATAAGGAACATTGCATTCCCCCGCACATAGGCCATCATGATTTCATGAGGACTTTTTGCATGATCTCCTTCATGAGCAAGAGCAATATACTATTTTGAAAGGAAATTGACGTTATTGGCCCTAGGTAGTTTAGGGGATCTGTTGAGATTCCACTATCGGTAGGTTCAGTACTGATTCTCAAACAAAATGGAGCAGACTTAGCCAAGCACTGCATCCCAGGGGTACGACACCACAAAGTATCTGTGACTTTGAAAAGGATGGACAACAACAAGAAGTCATTCAGATTCTGACCAGATCCGGAGCTAGAGGAGCTGCACCATTACGAGCTATGAGAGGGTTGCACCTCTAAGTACACGTAAAGGAAATTCTTGTCCTGGAATGTGGCTTAGTAGGTCAGCTTGATCAGGTGCCCGTCCCATAGAGGACAGACAGTTAGTTCCTTTTGTCACCTTTTGCACTGTGTCAGAGCAGCGTATATGATATATATTCAGCAAGTGATGTTCTAGTTGCGTTCAACATGAGATCGTTCAGATGTACTTTTGATGCTGTCAGCATGAATTCATTCTATAACACCTATTTTGAGCAGATCAATGAAACTTTTTTTTGAATGCAGTCTATTTCTTGAATTGCCCTTTGTGTAATGAGGCAAGAGCTGCCGAACCATACATTGGTTCTAAGCTATAATAAACAAAGAACAAAATAATAAAAAACTTAATAATAATGAAATTTAAATAACATATTCTTTTTGAAAGATAAAACAACCAATGANTATATATATATATATATATATATATATATATATATTTACTTTGTTAATTAAATGTGATAAAAATAACAAGAAAAGAAAAATAAATTTGCTTGAGTTTGTTTCCCTCGAGTTCGAGGTCTCTTACTCTTTGCTTGCGCAACACGATTATTCTTGTCTGCACCAACTTCTTTACCAATTTCAATCTTCACATGCCACATATTTATGAACTCAACACCACATATCCTCTACACTATTTTCATAATATTATCATGGTTAGGACCTAAACTCTGATCCCCATCTTTAGATTCGAGATAGGCTTCTTTACACCCTATTCCCATCTTTACGTTCGAAGTAGGCCTCTTTAAACCCTATTTCCATCTTTGCTTTTGGGATAGGCCTCTTTACACCTTATTCCTAGCCTTACATTCAGGATAGGCCTCTTTATGCACTTTTCCCATCTTTACATTAAGGATAGGCCTCTTCACGCCTTATTCCCATGTCAACATTTAGAGTAGGCCTCTTTACACCCTGTTCCCATCCTTGCTTTCAGGATAGGCCTCTTTATGCCCTATTTCCATCTTTGCATTTGGGATAGGTCTCTTCACGCCTAATTCCCATGTCAGCACTTAGAGTAGGCCTCTTTTAGCCTTATTTCCATCTTTGCTTTCGGGATATGCCTCTTTAGGCCTTATTCCCATCCTTACTTTCGGGATAGACTGATCCCTAGATACTGCTGTTATGCAAAGTACAACAATAATTCAGATTATATTTCACTTATATTTTCTTACTTTGCAACAAAACCAAAAACTTGATCCTGAAAAAAAAATAAGAATTTAACTTTTAATTTATATATATTGGGATTCTACGCAAATATACATATCGTTATCAAGTAATATAGAACTTTTTTATTAAGACCTGAATATTGAACCCACAGGGAGAATAAGCAATATGCACTATTGAATAGCAAACTTTCTATTTTTAATAAAAAGATAATTATCTAAACTAAAGATGATTTTTGCAAGAATGAAAATTTTAAAAATTTTGGTATTTTCATTATTTTGATAGAACAATAACAATTTAAAAACATAACTAGAGTTGTTGTAGAAGAAAAACACTAAATATGAAAATATTTTTCTTTTTGTTATGAATCAATAATAAGTATAAAAATTCTATTGTGGAAGTATGCAAATTATGTTGTGCCAAATAGGAGCAATAATAATCTTTACCCTTATTAGAGATGCTATAAAGAACATTGGTTAATTTAAAGTTTGAATAGTTCTGAAGACCAGCTAGGTAGGGAAGATACTAGCTCTCACTCTAGAGTTCCCCCAATTCCCTCCACCTGGGTACTAACGTTCTCATATCAGAACCTAAAATAATAAACCAAGTTGGGGGCTTTAATCTTTCACTTTAAAGTCCTCTAACTCTACACCCTTCAATGAATATTTCTCTATTTATTTGCACTCAATCATATGAACTACATTCTTATTCATACAACCTCATGTGATTCTTTCCAATTGTTGACTGGGACAATACCATCCAGGTTCTTACAAGTTCTCACAACTAATTTTAACATTTGGATTGGCCAAATCAAGAAGCAAATAAAGTGCAAATTTAAATCATCACAACTTTTTCCAACATTAAAGATCAATACTCTCCACAACTTCCATCCAAATAAATCATCACAACTTCTTCCAACATTAAAGATCAATACTCTCCACAACTTCCATCCAAAACAATCATCACAACTTCTTCCAACATTAAAGATCAATACTCTCCACAACTTACATCCAACACATCACAACTTCTTCCAACATTAAAGATCAATACTCTCCACAACTTCCATCCAAAACTTAATTCCTTATCATTTTAAGAAGAAAGATAAAGAAAACTACTCAAAATTCATGGAGAAAACACTTTAGTTTAAAAGAAGAAATCATTGTCAAACCAACAACAAGTCTCAATTAAAACCAAAGAAGTACTCAGAATCCATGGAGAAAACAAAACCACACTTTAGTTTAAAAGTAGAAATCATTGTCAAATCTCATAATCCATGGAGAAAATAAAATCACACTTTAGTTTAAAAGTAGAAATCATTGTCAAACCAATATTTATGGAGAAAATAAAACCACACTTTAGTTTAAAAGAAGAAATTATTGTCAAACCAACAATATTGTATGGAGAAAACAAAACCATACTTTAGTTTAAAAGTAGAAATCATTGTCAAACCAACAATACATTAATTAAAACTAAAAGTAGTCTTTTAGTTTAAAAGAAGAAATCATTGTCAAACCAACAACAAGTCTCAATTAAAACCAAAAGTAGTAGTTTAAAAGTAGAAATCATTGTCAAACTAACAACAAGTCTCAATTAAAACCAAAAGTAGTCCGTTTAAAAGAAAAAATCATTGTCAAACCAACAACAAGTCTCAATTAAAACCAAAAGTAGTCTTAAAACAAAAAAATAAAAACTTATCTGAAGGCCTCCACCAAACTCTTGAAGTTCTGTTGATTCTCTTCTCTTTACAATCACTTAAAATAAAATAATAAAAAGGATAAAATAAAAGTAAGAGTGGTGTCTGAAAATCTCTCCAAACTAACTCCCCAAATGAGAACTTTCAAAACTTTCCAATACTTTTGGGACTCACACTTTTTCGGCCCTTTTCAAGACTCTTTTCAAAGTCCTCTTTTATTTCTTTTATAATTTTCCAATAGGTGTTTTGGTTTCTCTTCAAAATATTTCTAGATTTGATGTATTTCCCCAAGAGATGCATCCTTTAATGATAATTTTCATCCATGGTGGTTATAACCACCTATTAAGCCAATGGGTGCCTCAAAAACCTATTCAAAATTTTCAAAAACCAAATTTGCTCGTCCAATAACTACCACTGGCACTTAAGCATGGGGCCTCTTGCCCTTAGGCATAGCCTTCTCTGTTTAACCAACGCTTAAGGACCGGATCTGGCGCTTAGGCGCCAAAAGTCTTTTCACATTTTTCACCCTTTTGCTCCAAATTTGATCCCTTTTCACTCCTTTAAGAATTTTTTATCCTTTTTACCATGTATCTGCAAGAAAAACACAAAAATACCTTCCATTAAAGTGCAATATCTCAAAAATAAGTATAAAAATGTCTCTAAAAATACTATATATTTTAAGTGTATCAAAATCCCCCAAACTTAAAATATTACTTATCCTCAAGTGACACTTCTATCTTTAAAAACTAAATAGGTATGATATGTATATGAGTTTCTTTAGGAGTTACTAAAATTTTGATTTAGAAATATAGCAGGCTAATTTAGAAAAAATATTTAGTAAATGAGACCAACTTAAAGTTTAGAAATTGTTAAAGTTAAGAAAGATGAAAATATGAGTTTTTATCTAATTCAGAAATGTATTGTAGATTTTCCAAATTTAGAATTTAGTTCTTTTATTATCTCTACTTGAAAATTTTCATTAAAAATAATTTTACTTACTATATTATATTTATAAGCTTAAGAGTTTCTCAAGTTTTATATTTTAAAAAGATCAAATGTAGAACCAATTTTTGATTAGGCACTAATCCTCAAGCTTCTCCTTCCTTTTTTTTTGCTTTTTCTTTTTCTTTTCTTTCTCTTTTTCTTTTCTTTTTCTTTTTCAGGTAAGGATTACCATATCTGGATAGGTCTTTAATGATCTTGAATTCCAGTCTCCTTTCCTAAAGCATAGTCTTGATATAAGTCTTTTACTAATAATTTAATAATAGTTTTAAAAATTATTTTAATAAAGGAAATTTAAATATTAAAAATAAAAGTCTAAATTATCTAAATTTTTTTAAAATATAATTTTTCTTACTAAAGATAGTTACTTGTACTAATCATTTTCTCATCTAAAAACTTTTTAACTTAAAGTTTTTCTTCATTACTAAAAAATTTAACTAAATTTTCTTACCCATTTCTAAAATCAAAGTTTACTTCCCTATTATAACTTCATATACATAATCAAGTTTTTTCTTTTCAGATCAAATTCACTTGTAGCACATTTGAGAACAAATAAAATTCCAGTTTTGAAAATATTTTTCAT
>JXCR01135889.1:0-21587 GCA_002079205.1 Phalaenopsis hybrid cultivar | reverse complement strand
CCCCCCCCCCAACTTAAATTTTTAACAGATTTAGCATCAGATATATATAGGCAGGAATGGATATATAACATGGAGTTGGCGGCTGGCCCTAGCTTTGCTTTGTTAGGGTTTGGGAAGTGATGGCCCTACTTGGAGAGGCTGTGGAGCTGTGGGAAGAAGCTTGCTCTTACTTTAAGAAGTTGATTTGGCATTTCAAGCTACTTGGCTTTGCTGGAGCTGTTTTTACTGTTCCAATGCTGTTGAACAAGCTTGGAAGTTAGTTTTTCCATTTCTTCTCTCCTCTACTTGTTGAGCACCCTTGTGGGGTGCTTGTGGTGGTTTTTTTATGGCCACTCCTACTGATTTAGAGACAAACCTGCAATGGAGAAAAGCAACCTATGTTGGGGCTATAGGAAAACCTTCTTCCCCCTTGGTGGATCCAAATCTTCTAGTATTTCCTCAGGATTTTCATAATACTGCTGCTGGCAGGCATACTGCCCCGTGCATCCATCCTGTGGGCTCAAAGGATGGAGAACCTGCTGCTATCTTCTCAGAATAGGACCTTGCTTAACTGAACTTGGAAGTTCAATTCACACTTATTGGAAAATTTAGCCTGGGTCACCCAAAGATGGATTCTATGAGGAAATACTTTGAATCTCTGAATATAGCTGACTAAAAGCTAAGATTATTGGATGGCAGACACCTCCTTATCCAACTGACAAAGGAAGAAAACTATGCAAGAATATTTGTTAAACAACCAATAATTATTGCTAGTGCTGAAATGAAAATTTTAAAATGGACCCCTGAGTATGACCCTTCTCAGGAACCCCCTACAGTGCCAATTTGGTTCAAGGTACCAAAACTGTCATTGCATCTTTTCAAACTAAATGCTTTATTTAATATTGGTTGCACTTTAGGCACACCATTGAAGGTGGATGTTGCTACCTATAACAAAGCAAGGCCAGCAAATGCCAGAATTCTGGTGGAGAGAGATGTTACCCTGTCTGAAGTTAAAAGGATTTAGATTGGAAACTCCTTGAGTAGCTTTAGCAGGAAGAAGTCCTGGAGCAAAGGCTCTATTACTGCCAACACTGTAAAATGTTTGGCCACACTAGGGAGAAATGCTACAGGCTAAATCCTCCTATTATAAGGCAGACAACTCACCCACAGCTAGAATTGAATACTGAAAAATACCCATCTCCTGAGAAAAAGCAACAAAGAAGCTCACCAATAGATCTCCAATGTGGTAGGAACAGAAGAGACAAACAATCAAACTACTAATCAGATTACTCCCAAGGCTCAGCAAGTTGTGACCCCTTTATCTAAGAAGAGGGAAACAGTTGGAGAGATTGTGGAGTCAGGTAGAACTGAAAGTGGGAACCTTTCAGTTCAAGTCCTCTTAAGGGACTCCATTGAGTCTTCTAAGAATACAAGGGATCATGTGGATAGAGTGGATGTGGCCTCCCCTACTGAAGCTGTGGTTTCAGAACTGAATAAAGTCTTGAAATCAGAATGGTAGATCCAAAAAACAAGAAAGAAAAGAAATTCCAAACAAGAAGAACTGACAAAGGGAAATGAAAAGGAGTTATCTATAAATGATGATCCTAGCACCCAAAGGAGAGGAAGTATTAACAAACTAAGGGGAAGGAGTAGATCTAGATCCCAACCCTCCACCTATCCTCCCTCTTCATGATCAATATGTTGTGTTGGAACATAAGGGGGATTGCTCACCCCTTATCTCTAAAAAGACTCAAATACCTTAACAAAAAACACAAATTTTGGTGCTTAGCCATTTTGGAACATATGGTTCATATTAACACTAAGAAAATTGCTGAAGTGTTCCGTGGTTTCAAACTTTTCACTAACCTTAATAACAAAATTTGGATTTTCTGCAAGAAAGAAATGAAGTGCTCTATTTTAGTTAATCACTAGCAAATTTTNGGGGGGGGGCAGAACTCCCAATCCTGTCACCATATCCAATTTCAATGACAACATTCAAAAAATTAGTTTATTTGAGCTTGGATTTAGTGGCCCTGCCTTCACCTGGAGATGGAAGAATATGTGGGAAATGTTGGATAGAGTCCTTGCTAATGACCACTGGATTCAAAACTTCTTGCAGACTACTATCACTCATTTAAGCCTTGCTGGAACTGATCACAGGCCTTTGGTGATCACCATTGGCCCTAATAGCATTTGTTAGAAGAGTGATTTTAGGTACTTGAATGTATGGTCACAACATAAAGATTTCTTGCAAATTATAAAATAAAATTAGAAGAATGATTCACACTCTGACCCCTTCATCAACCTGTGGATAAAGCAAAAAAAGGTGGAAAAAGCTCTCAAACAGTGGAGTTGGAATACTTTTGGGGATTTGCTAAAGGTTGTGGAAAAGGCTGAAAAGGAGCTGCTTGATCTAAAGGAGGAGCACAACAAAGGTAATACTGATGAAACTGCTTTTTTAGAGGCCAATTAGAGAGTTCTAACTGCTGTAAACTGGCAAGACCAGTTCCTAAAGCAAAAAGCTGCCCAGACTAAATTTACTGAAGGGGATAGAAATACAAAATTTTACCATGCCTGCATTAATTACCAGAGAAAGTGCAACACTATTCATTGCATTAAAGATCAGAATGGTACTTGGCTCAAGAAGAAGGAGGAGATTGCTGAAAGTACTGTCTTATATTGCCAAAACCTCATGAATGAGCACAAAACTGATAGAGGCCACATAGATAAAAGTTTGTTTTTTGAAAGCAATCAGTTCACTGCCCATTTAAATCTGACAGACATACATAAGGAGGAGGAGATTCAAAGATCATTACAGTCCATAGATAGTAGTAAATCAACTGGCCCTGATGTCTTCACTGCAGACTTCTACAAAAAAGCTTGGGGGTAATTAAGGTGGAGGTAATTCAAGCTATTCAACATTTTCTTAAAGGACACTCTCTCCCTAACTATAATTAGTGCTTCCTCTATTGTTTTCATTTCTAAGACTTCTATTAAAAACTGTTGGAGTCAGTTCAGAACTCTAAGCCTTACCAATGTAAGCAGCAGGATTGTAAGTAAAATTTTGGTGAGCAGACTTCAGCCGGTCCTACCTCAGCTGATTAACATTGATCAAGCAGCATTTGTGAAAGGGAGAAGTATAGGGGACCAAATTTTATTAGCTCAAGAACTGTTACAGGACTTGGAGAGACCTTGCAGAGGAGGCAATGTAATCTATAAGCTTGATTTGAAGAAGGCATATGATATGGTGAACTGGGATTTCAATATGGAATGTTTGGAGGCAAGAGGATTCTCTAAGGAGTTCTTTCATACCATTAAAAGATGGCTAGAGGCCAATGCCAACTCTGTTTTCATAAATGGGAAAGCATATGGGTTTTTCAAAGCAACTAGAGGTCTTAAACAAGGAGATCCTCTTTCCCCAACTAATTTCATTCTGGTTTTGGATTACTTATCAAGACTCATTGATGGCCAGGAGAAAAAGAAAAGCTTCAATGCCTATCATAATAGAGCTAAGATGGACATTAGTCGCCTTATTTATGCTGATGACATTCTCATTTTCACTAGGGCAATAAAGGCAGCTACTAAGTACCTTGATGAGTGCTTGAATAAGTTTCAACAGGTGTCTGGGCTGAGAGTTAATAAAGATAAGTGTCAGATCCTTCCCTGCAAGAGAGTACCAATATCATTCAAGCAGTGGTTATCAAACTTCACTGGGTTCTCATCTATGAGAATTCCTTTTAAAAATCTAGGCACTCAACTAGATAGAGGTAGAATCAAACAGACCCAATTTGATGAGGTTGTAGACAAAATTAATTCTATCCTTTAGGGGTGGTCAAATTCTTACTTATCTAATGGTGGAAGGATCACCATAATTAAGAGCATCCTCACATCCATCCCTCTCTATACCCTCCAAGTGGAAAACATGAAAAAAAGCACCACCTTGATGCTGGAGAGAACCTTAACAGGTTCCTTTGGGATGGCAATAGGAAACAAATGATCTGGGCTAGTTGGCAGAGTGGCCAAACCTTATGAAGCTGGTGGTTTGGGTTTTAAAGGACTACATCATATGCAACAAATCAGCATGTATAAACTTTGGATCAGATTTAAACAAAATGAAAGTCTATGGACAAAATACATGATGGCCAAATATTGAAAAAATGATCATCCTGGGGAAGTAACTAAGAAATTTGGAGACTCCAGGATCTGGATCCAGATGCTCAAGGGTAGGGAGGATATTAATAAATTTCTTATTTGGGAGCTGGGCCATGGAGAGATCAACTTCTAGAAGGACAAATGGTCTCCTGCTGATCAATTGGAGCCTCTGCAGAATGAAAAAGAGGAGGATTTACTTGTTAAAGACTGTAGGAGTGGAAATGAGTGGTCTGAGGATGCCTTGAATAACATTTTGAAGGATTCATCTGCTAGAAGCATTTCAAAAATCCACTTTGATAGAAATAAAAAAGACCAGATTCAACTTATTAAAAGGACCATATCTAGCATTTCAAAGGACATCCAGAATAGCTTATTCAGATGGGATGAATGCTAGTGGAATATTTGCACTTACAAAAAATTCTTAACTCCTTCTATGTTGTTCTTTTCTTGAAGAGTATTAAATGATTTAATTCCAACTGATGACATACTGAAGCTGAAAGGATTAAAAGGCCTTTCAAGATGTCACCTTTGTAAAAATGATCAAGAATCCAGTGAACATCTCTTCTTCAGATACAGATTTGCTAGGGATGTTTGGAAAAAATTTGAACTCTAAGATTAACCTTAATCTGATTACTGTGGGTTTGGGAAACGTCAAAGACAGTTTAAAAGACTGGCAGGCAATTAATCTAATGTCTCTTCCCTTCATTGTTGCCTGGTTTCTTTGGATTGCTAGGAACAAGGTATGGCATGAGGACACTGGAACTAACACTGATTCTGTGGTGTCTAATTGTTAGGCCTACTTATATAAGCTGATTAGTTGGAAGAAGTTCCCTAATATTTTGAAGGTCCTGCCTAATATTGAACTCAAACAGCTTAAGGTAATCAAGGTTAGATGGGAGAAGCCTCCTCATCCTTTCATTAAAATAAAAACTGATGGAAGTTTCGCCAACAAGAAAGCTGGTATTGTAGGTATCTTCAGAGATCACATTGCTAAAGCTTTGTTATATTTCAAGGCTTCCTATATTGCTGCAGATGCCCTGGAAATAGAAGTTGTTGTTCTTTACTAGGCCCTGAAATTTGCCATGTAAATTCAATGGAAATGGATTATTGCTGAAGTGGACTCTTCCCACCTGGTGGAGCTAATCACTAACAACATTCCCCCCCCCCTTGGCACACAAACCAGTGGATTTACAGGATAAAGAAGCCTATCACTGAGATCAAACTATAAATCTCATTTTTTTATAGGGAAGCTAGCAGGCCTGCCAATTTTCTGGCTTTGGAGGGTTCAAACTCGAATCATGCACAGGTCTCCNACATCACAATATCTAAGCAAGTAAACATACATACATGTCCCAAGTCCAAAACATGAAAACACATCACATCATAATTCTCACTTAAACATAAAAGTACAAACAACATCACATAGTTCAAACCAACACAGATGCAAATTTAGCAAGCACAGACCACATAGTTCATATCATATCATTTTACAATCATAAAATAAATCTCTCAGCTCTACTCTTCATCCTTTGAATCACCGCTATCCCAAAATTTTGCAGGCTCATAATCAGTGTATCTAAGAGACAAAGGAAATTGCACTCCTTAGTTACCCCTAATGAGGCTCTCCATAGATGAGTGAAATTTTTCTTCATAACCACTTTTTCTCCTATTATACCTATAAGTATGCTCTGCAAAAAGCTTTAAATTTTGTACCTTATTAGTAGTAAAGTTAATATTATCCATCATCCTCTGCAATAATTCATCTCAGATCTCATTAGACTCACCTTGAGATGTAGAAGCACGTGAGGTAGATGGTCTAGATGTAGAAGCAGCAGACGTCTCCATTCCATAGCTCTGAGAAAATCCTCCTCTTTAACCAAAAATTGAATGCTCAGAATATGTCTTCACATTCACCTTAGTCATGGGCTTTAGAGGTAATAACACCTCCTCTCAGCTATCATATTTAACTCCAGCCTCCTCACACAAAGAGAAGATCAAGGAAGCAAATCCCAGACCTGCTGTTGTAACAGTTGTAGCAGAATTGACCATAGTCTAACAGATCAAGGCTTTAATGATGATGAGCTTTTTCTCTTGAATACAATATTTCAATGTCGCTCTTTCTCTGGTCACTTCGCTGAGATGATTGGTCAGAAGCAGACGAGCAGAAATGAAATAGTGTCAGGTCTTTGAAAGTGCACATAACTTTGAAGTTGGGAAATTTACTCTCCTCTCATTAGTAATCTTCCAAAGTCCTCTCCCAATAGTCAAGTAAGTGATAATCTCATCTAACTCCACTTCAGTAGGGCTAAAATTTGAATAAAAACATAACGTACCCGATGGTAAATGGTAAAACAAGTTAATTACCTCTGGAGAAAAAGGTACCAACTTTCCTCAAACCATAACTCGATTGTCTTCAGCTTCAGGGAGATTTGCATAGAACTCCCTCACAACAGATATAACTGTCATACTCAAAAAATAACAAAATTTTTCCCACTGTCGGCAATTAATTAAATCTTCAATGTCTCCACCCAAATTTTTAAGACATCCCTTTTGAATGAGTTTGCACGATTGCAACACATTACTATACCAATCTTGAGCTTTTGAACTAACAAATTTACTCAAATTGAAAGGGACTTTGCCTTTGTTCCTCTTCAATCTTGGTGTCATTCTACAAATTTGATAAATTCCAACAATAACTTAAAAAATCAAGTCTACACCACTAAACTAAACTTCTAAAAGCTTAAACCACACCTTCTATGCGATTTTCATAAAATTTTCCTCATTTCTTACCATGAATAGTGAATTTTTGAATTCTTCCAAATGTACTCAAAATACATGGTGAAAATCTAAAATTTGTGCATAGAAGTAAAGTTCTTACCTTAAGCAATCCAAATCTAGAAAATCTTTCTTGATTCTACCAAGAAATCTCCACTTAATGGTGTGCCCTAGCTCTCCAAAATCATATTTTTGAGAGGTTGAAGGTGACAGGAGGATAAAAATGGCGATGTTTGGCTCAAATTTTTACTTTTAACTTTTGCAAATCGATTTTTGTGAACCGGCGCTTAAGCGAGGGTAAGTGGAGCTTAGGCACCTACCTCTCAGGTTTGCTCATGCTTAAGCGTGACATGTGGCACATAGGCACCAGTGCACAATTTCCAAAATTTTTAAATTACAGTAAAGTGCATCATTTGCCTAAGTAAACCACCCTGAAATGGTCTCATAGCACTTAAATGACTATTTTCAACATCCTGTAACTCTCCTTTATCTCAAAATTCTCTTTAACAACTATTTTAATTTGAGGCTAAAATAACACAAAATTTCACACAAACAAACTTATATTAATTCACAAATGAGTACAAATACAGTTAAACACTTACTTCTTATTCCAATAGACTTGGATGAGAAAATTTTCCTAAATACAAACACTTAACAATTTTTCACAATCAAACACCTAAGTAACACAAACACTCAAAGCAAGTCTTAAACACTAAAACACTTAAAGATAACATCCTTAAACACAAAAAAACATAAAATCATACATAGAACTTAATTCCATTCTTCATTAGAAGGAACATATTTAGGTCTTTCATTAGTCTCTCCTGGGGCAACTGGAATATAAAGTTGATAAAACGGAAGGTGGTGACGTGCTTCGATGCAATCTTCTTCAATCCACTTTTTCTTAAGAAACATCTCCTTATCTGCTTCCTCTATATAGCTAGTGTGGCTAAATTGCATTTTCAATTTTCATCCAATACGCTCAAGATGTGCATGAATCTCCAATAACTTAGTCTCCAATACAGACATGGTATTTTCATTTTTGCTAATCTTCTCTGATACCCATTCAATACTAACGACTAAGAAACCGTTATACATCTCTTGTGCACTTTGACTAATAAATTTCTTCCTCATGGTCTCCTCCATCTTCTTCAAGTCCATCTCCCATGAAGACATCATCTTAAAATCTATCTCTCTCTTAGACTTTAGGGCTAGAATTTATCTAGGGTGAAATTCCTTCACTAAACCCTTCTATTTATAGGCCTAAATCCTTCAAATAACTCGTAGCCACATTTAGAAATTGCATTGGCACATTTTTGCAAACTTCTAGGCTATTTTCCCTTCCAGAATATTAACTTTACGCATGTTTTTAAATTGCCATGCTTAAGCGCTAGATTTGGCGCTTAAGTGCCAGTGCACATTTTTACAATAGTCAACTTAACGTCCAAATTATCATTTTAACATGTCTAGATCACTAAATAAAGTCTTAAAATTAATACTAACACATAATAGTCTCAAAAATACTACCCCAATTTTTCTTAATCACACATAAAGCAACTATCAAAATAAAAACACACTGATAACTATGGGTTGCCTCCCACAAAGCACTTGGTTTTATGTCGTCAGCCCGACGTAACTTGTGCTTACTCTGGTTGACTAAACATATTCTATCATTAAACTTATGTAGATCCCCTATAAAATAAGGTTTCAGTCTAAGTCCATTAAATTTAAATATTTTCTCAGACTTAGGATCTTTAATATCTAGAGCTCTATAAGGATAAACTTTAATCACAATAAATGGGCTCAGGCATCTGAACTTAGCTTTGCCTGGAAATAATCTTATCCTTTAATTATATAGCAAAACTTGTTGCCGTGACTGAAAATTTTTAGTAAGAATCCTTCGATCTTGCCACATCTTCATCTTTTCTTTATAAATTTTGACACTTTCATAAGATTCATTCCTTATCTCTTCAATCTCATTTAATTGTAATAATCTTTTTTCAACAACATCTTTCAAATTATAATTGAACTCTTTAATTACCCAATATGCCTTATGCTCAAGTTCAACTGGTAAGTGACAAGCTTTTCCAAATATTAGCCTATATGGGGACATTCCTATAAGAGTTCTGTATGTAGTCCTATAAGCCCACAAAGCATAGTTAAGTTTGACTGACCAATCCATTTTTGTTGGATTCACAGATTTTTCTGTAATTCTCTTAATTTCCCGATNAGTAAACTAACACACTAACTTGATTTCACATTCTCAGCATAAAAACAAACACACTAACATGATAAAAGAAAATACAAGATAGCAGTTTCAGAAATTTAAATTTAAGATCTAAGTTAGCTAGATTTTTAACTTTACAACAAATATAGAATTAAGTTAAGTTCTAAACTAACTAAATCACAAAACTCACAACAGTTACTATCGTAGAATTTTAAAACAAACTTCTAATTAACACAAACATTACAATACAATTAAAAGTAAAAGTCTCACACATCACAATATCTAAGCAAGTAAACATACATACATGTCCCAAGTCCAAAACATGAAAACACATCACATCATAATTCTCACTTAAACATAAAAGTACAAACAACATCACATAGTTCAAACCAACACAGATGCAAATTTAGCAAGCACAGACCACATAGTTCATATCATATCATTTTACAATCATAAAATAAATCTCTCAGCTCTACTCTTCATCCTTTGAATCACCGCTATCCCAAAATTTTGCAGGCTCATAATCAGTGTATCTAAGAGACAAAGGAAATTGCACTCCTTAGTTACCCCTAATGAGGCTCTCCATAGATGAGTGAAATTTTTCTTCATAACCACTTTTTCTCCTATTATACCTATAAGTATGCTCTGCAAAAAGCTTTAAATTTTGTACCTTATTAGTAGTAAAGTTAATATTATCCATCATCCTCTGCAATAATTCATCTCAGATCTCATTAGACTCACCTTGAGATGTAGAAGCACGTGAGGTAGATGGTCTAGATGTAGAAGCAGCAGACGTCTCCATTCCATAGCTCTGAGAAAATCCTCCTCTTTAACCAAAAATTGAATGCTCAGAATATGTCTTCACATTCACCTTAGTCATGGGCTTTAGAGGTAATAACACCTCCTCTCAGCTATCATATTTAACTCCAGCCTCCTCACACAAAGAGAAGATCAAGGAAGCAAATCCCAGACCTGCTGTTGTAACAGTTGTAGCAGAATTGACCATAGTCTAACAGATCAAGGCTTTAATGATGATGAGCTTTTTCTCTTGAATACAATATTTCAATGTCGCTCTTTCTCTGGTCACTTCGCTGAGATGATTGGTCAGAAGCAGACGAGCAGAAATGAAATAGTGTCAGGTCTTTGAAAGTGCACATAACTTTGAAGTTGGGAAATTTACTCTCCTCTCATTAGTAATCTTCCAAAGTCCTCTCCCAATAGTCAAGTAAGTGATAATCTCATCTAACTCCACTTCAGTAGGGCTAAAATTTGAATAAAAACATAACGTACCCGATGGTAAATGGTAAAACAAGTTAATTACCTCTGGAGAAAAAGGTACCAACTTTCCTCAAACCATAACTCGATTGTCTTCAGCTTCAGGGAGATTTGCATAGAACTCCCTCACAACAGATATAACTGTCATACTCAAAAAATAACAAAATTTTTCCCACTGTCGGCAATTAATTAAATCTTCAATGTCTCCACCCAAATTTTTAAGACATCCCTTTTGAATGAGTTTGCACGATTGCAACACATTACTATACCAATCTTGAGCTTTTGAACTAACAAATTTACTCAAATTGAAAGGGACTTTGCCTTTGTTCCTCTTCAATCTTGGTGTCATTCTACAAATTTGATAAATTCCAACAATAACTTAAAAAATCAAGTCTACACCACTAAACTAAACTTCTAAAAGCTTAAACCACACCTTCTATGCGATTTTCATAAAATTTTCCTCATTTCTTACCATGAATAGTGAATTTTTGAATTCTTCCAAATGTACTCAAAATACATGGTGAAAATCTAAAATTTGTGCATAGAAGTAAAGTTCTTACCTTAAGCAATCCAAATCTAGAAAATCTTTCTTGATTCTACCAAGAAATCTCCACTTAATGGTGTGCCCTAGCTCTCCAAAATCATATTTTTGAGAGGTTGAAGGTGACAGGAGGATAAAAATGGCGATGTTTGGCTCAAATTTTTACTTTTAACTTTTGCAAATCGATTTTTGTGAACCGGCGCTTAAGCGAGGGTAAGTGGAGCTTAGGCACCTACCTCTCAGGTTTGCTCATGCTTAAGCGTGACATGTGGCACATAGGCACCAGTGCACAATTTCCAAAATTTTTAAATTACAGTAAAGTGCATCATTTGCCTAAGTAAACCACCCTGAAATGGTCTCATAGCACTTAAATGACTATTTTCAACATCCTGTAACTCTCCTTTATCTCAAAATTCTCTTTAACAACTATTTTAATTTGAGGCTAAAATAACACAAAATTTCACACAAACAAACTTATATTAATTCACAAATGAGTACAAATACAGTTAAACACTTACTTCTTATTCCAATAGACTTGGATGAGAAAATTTTCCTAAATACAAACACTTAACAATTTTTCACAATCAAACACCTAAGTAACACAAACACTCAAAGCAAGTCTTAAACACTAAAACACTTAAAGATAACATCCTTAAACACAAAAAAACATAAAATCATACATAGAACTTAATTCCATTCTTCATTAGAAGGAACATATTTAGGTCTTTCATTAGTCTCTCCTGGGGCAACTGGAATATAAAGTTGATAAAACGGAAGGTGGTGACGTGCTTCGATGCAATCTTCTTCAATCCACTTTTTCTTAAGAAACATCTCCTTATCTGCTTCCTCTATATAGCTAGTGTGGCTAAATTGCATTTTCAATTTTCATCCAATACGCTCAAGATGTGCATGAATCTCCAATAACTTAGTCTCCAATACAGACATGGTATTTTCATTTTTGCTAATCTTCTCTGATACCCATTCAATACTAACGACTAAGAAACCGTTATACATCTCTTGTGCACTTTGACTAATAAATTTCTTCCTCATGGTCTCCTCCATCTTCTTCAAGTCCATCTCCCATGAAGACATCATCTTAAAATCTATCTCTCTCTTAGACTTTAGGGCTAGAATTTATCTAGGGTGAAATTCCTTCACTAAACCCTTCTATTTATAGGCCTAAATCCTTCAAATAACTCGTAGCCACATTTAGAAATTGCATTGGCACATTTTTGCAAACTTCTAGGCTATTTTCCCTTCCAGAATATTAACTTTACGCATGTTTTTAAATTGCCATGCTTAAGCGCTAGATTTGGCGCTTAAGTGCCAGTGCACATTTTTACAATAGTCAACTTAACGTCCAAATTATCATTTTAACATGTCTAGATCACTAAATAAAGTCTTAAAATTAATACTAACACATAATAGTCTCAAAAATACTACCCCAATTTTTCTTAATCACACATAAAGCAACTATCAAAATAAAAACACACTGATAACTATGGGTTGCCTCCCACAAAGCACTTGGTTTTATGTCGTCAGCCCGACGTAACTTGTGCTTACTCTGGTTGACTAAACATATTCTATCATTAAACTTATGTAGATCCCCTATAAAATAAGGTTTCAGTCTAAGTCCATTAAATTTAAATATTTTCTCAGACTTAGGATCTTTAATATCTAGAGCTCTATAAGGATAAACTTTAATCACAATAAATGGGCTCAGGCATCTGAACTTAGCTTTGCCTGGAAATAATCTTATCCTTTAATTATATAGCAAAACTTGTTGCCGTGACTGAAAATTTTTAGTAAGAATCCTTCGATCTTGTCACATCTTCATCTTTTCTTTATAAATTTTGACACTTTCATAAGATTCATTCCTTATCTCTTCAATCTCATTTAATTGTAATAATCTTTTTTCAACAACATCTTTCAAATTATAATTGAACTCTTTAATTACCCAATATGCCTTATGCTCAAGTTCAACTGGTAAGTGACAAGCTTTTCCAAATATTAGCCTATATGGGGACATTCCTATAAGAGTTCTGTATGTAGTCCTATAAGCCCACAAAGCATAGTTAAGTTTGACTGACCAATCCATTTTTGTTGGATTCACAGATTTTTCTGTAATTCTCTTAATTTCCCGATTGGATAATTCAACCAAACCACTTGTTTGAGGATGATAAGCAATAACAATCCTATGATTTATATAATACTCTTCTGCATCTATCCATAAGCATTAACATCTCTAAAAATTGTAGGCCAATAAAATTTAGATTGTAGAATTTTGTATGCTCTAAAAATTATAGGCCAATAAAATCCAGATTGTAAAATTTTGTATGTTGTTTTATCAACACCAAAATGTATCCCAAGGCCAATAGAATCCAGATTGTAAAATTTTGTATGGTTTTTTATCAACACCAAAATGTCCCCCAAAATCAGAATTATTACAATTTTTGGATAATCTCATAAGTTTCTTCTAATGGTACACATCTTCGAATAATCAGATCTTTTTCTTATTTATATAAAAGTGGGTCATCCCAAAAATAAGTCTTAGCTTCAGAAATCAAATTCCTCTTATGTTGGTATGTCATTCCATGGAACATGTTACTCATTAATAGTGAATAATTTTTCATCTGAAAAATGTTCATTAATTTCATTTTTAAAATAGAGTAGTTTTTCTAATTCAAGCCTAGATCAATGATCAGAAATTTGATTTTTAATCCCCTTCCGATCTACTATTACAAAATCAAATTCTTGCAAAATAAGAATCCATCTTATAAGCTTAGGTTTAGCATCCTTCATTTTCATTAAATACTTAATAGTAGAATGATTTTTATGCACTACACAATGAGTTTGAATTAAATATGATCTAAATTTATCAAAAGAATATACTATTGCTATAAACTCTTTTTTAGTTGTTGTATAATTAATTTGAGTTTCGTTAAGAGTTTTAGTGGCATAGTAAATAACTTTGAAAATTTTATCATATCTTTATCCTAAAACAACTCCAATAGCATAATCACTAGCATCACACATTAATTCAAAAAATTTTTCCTAGTTTGGTGAAACTATAATAGGAACAGCGATTAGTTTTTCTTTTAATAACTTAAAAGCTTTTAGGCATTCCTCATCAAAATTAAAAATTGCCTCTTTCTCCAGTAAATGGCATAAAGTCTTAGCAATCTTTGAAAAGTATTTAATATATCATCTGTAGAACCCAACATGTCTTAAAAAACTCCTAATTTCCCTTACATTTGTTGGATAAGGTAATTTAGTGATCACTTGAATTTTAGCAGGATCTACTCCCACACCGTTTTTTGATATTTGAAGTCCTAATACAATTCCTCCTGCTAACATAAATTGGCATTTTTCCTAGTTAAGGACTAAATTTATTTCTTCACAGCATTTAAGAACTTCGGATAAATGTTCTAAACATGAGTAAAATGAAGTTCCAAACACCGAAATGTCATTCACGAATACATTAATCCATTTTTCAATTAAATCACAAAAGATTATCATCATACATCTTTGAAATGTAGTAGGGGCATTACATAAACCAAAAGGCATTCTTTTAAAAGCAAAAGTACCATAAGGATTGGTAGATGTTATTTTCTCTTAATCCTTAAAAGATATTTGAATTTTGTGATAACCAGTATATCTATCCAGAAAACAAAAGTATTTATGCCCAGCTAATCTATCCAGCATTTGATCTAGAAATGAGAATGAAAAATGATTTTTCCTAGTGGCAAGATTTAATTTTGTATAATCAATGCGTATTCTCCACCCAGTAACTTGTAAAGTAGGTATTAACTCTTTATGTTCATTTATAGTTTACAGTTGTTCTTCCTTTCCCTGTAATTTGTCTAGTAGGTATTAACTCATTATGCTCATTCACAGTTACAATTACTCCTTTCTTAGGAACAAACTGATTGGACTAACCCATGCACTATCTGAAATAGGGTAGATAATTCCAGCATCTAACCACTTTAAAATTTCTTTACTTTACAACTTCTTTCATAGCAGGATTCAATCTCCCTTGCGGATCAGCCCTGGGTTTTTGTTTCTCTTTCGTAAGAATTCTATGCATACAAATTGAAGAACTGATTCCTTTAATATCACCAATTATCCATCCAAAGGCTTTCTTAATATTTTTCAGAATTTTCATCAACCTTTCTTCTTCTTCTATCATTAATTTTGAGAAAATTATNTCACCAATTATCCATCCAAAGGCTTTCTTAATATTTTTCAGAATTTTCATCAACCTTTCTTCTTCTTCTATCGTAAATTTTGAGGAAATTAGAACTGGTAAAGTAGGGAATCTCTAAAAAAGGCATATTTTAAATGATGAGGAAGTAATTTCAACTCTAGTTCTGGAGGTTTTTTAAAAGATGGATAAAATGATTTATCTTTGTTTATCGTGTCCAAAACTTCAAAACTTTCTANAAAAATGATCTTTCTTAGTGGCAAGATTTAATTTTCTATAATCAATGCATATTCTCCACCCTGTAACTTGTCAAGTAGGTATTAACTCTTTATGCTCATTCACAGTTTACAGTTGTTCTTCCTTTCTTAGGAACGCAATGATTGGACTAACCCCATGCACTATCTGAAATAGGGTAGATAATTCCAACATCTAACCACTTTAAAATTTCTTTTCTTTACAACTTCTTTCATAGCAGGATTCAATCTCCCTTGCGGATCAACCCTAGGTTTTTGGTTCTCTTTCATATGAATTCTATGCATACAAATTGAAGAACTGATTCCTTTAATATCACCAATTATCCATCCAAAGGCTTTCTTAATATTTTTCAGAATTTTCATCAACCTTTCTTCTTCTTCTATCATTAATTTTGAGAAAATTATAACTGGTAAAGTAGGGAATCTCTAAAAAAGGCATATTTTAAATGATGAGGAAGTAATTTCAACTCTAGTTCTGGAGCTTTTTAAAAGATGGATAAAATGATTTATCTTTGTCTATCGTGTCCAAAACTTCAAAACTTTCTCCAATATAGTTTGAATTTTCCTTTAAAAGATCTTCACATTGATTTAATTCCTCTTCTATCTCGTGTTCCAAATCTTGTACTTCAGATTTTTCCTCATAAGTAGTTCTAAAATAACATTCATCCTATAACATTCATTATCTTTTCCTTTTGTACAGTATTTCATTGATTTGGAAATATTATAAGTAGCAATTTGATCATTGATGCGCATTGTTAATTCCCCTTTCTACACATCTATCATTGCCCTTCCTGTGGATAGGAAAGGTCTCCCCAAATTGATAGGTATCTCTTATCTTCCTCCATTTCTAGCACAATGAAATCAACAAGAAAGATAAATTGATTTACTTTCACTAGGACATCTTCTATAACTCCTTTAGGTTATGTTATTGAACAATCTGCTAACTGCAGAGTTATAGTAGTCGGGGTTATTTCTCCTAATACCAATCTTTTAAATATTGATAAGGACATAAGGTTAATCCCTACACCTAAATCACATAAAGCTTTCCCATAAAATCTGTCTCCTATTGCACATGGAATTGTAAAGGTACCAGGATCTTTAAGCTTTTCAAGAAGCTTCTTCTAAATTATCGCACTGCACTCCTCACTAAGTGAAACAGTCTCATTATCTTCAAACTTCCTTTTCCTGTTGAGAATATCCTTCATAAACTTTACATAGCTTGGCATTTGTTCTGAGGCTTCAAAAAATGGAATATTAATTGTAAGCTTCTTAAATATTTCAAAAAATTTTGAAAATTGCTTATCCAACTTCTCCTGACGAAGTCTTTGAGGAAATGGAGGTGGTGGTTTTTTCAAATCAATTTTTAGTAGAGAAATAAGGCTCTCAGAATCTTTTGGAGCCTCCTCTTTTGATTCTTCAATTTCTTCTCTCTCTTCTTCAATTTCTTTTTGAACCCGACCTCCCAACTCTCTTCCACTTCTAAGTTGAACGGCTTTTACCTATTCTTTATTTTGATCTTTTGGATTTGATTCAGTGAGAAAGGAAATAACCTAAGTCTTATGACATCATCTGATACATCATCGTATTTAAATGTAGCGCACAATTATACAAAATTAGCAAGTCGTAATATTTGATCTTCTGTTGGTGATCCCCCAAACTGATTATTTGATATCATTTGGATAATAACAAGTTAAAGCTCTAATGAATTAGCCACTATAGTAGATCTTTGAATACTATAGTGAAGTTCATCTACATTAGGGTTAGCATAATCTCTTAAAGGTCTAAACTCTTGATGAATTTCAGCATTTTGATTATTTTGGTCTGTCATTTCTGTAATTTTTTTGGATTTTTCAAAATTTATAATTTTTTTTGTTTTTCTGATTTTTTTTAATAATTCTTTCTAATTTAGAATTGTAGGGCACTAGTCCTTCAAAACCAGAATTACACATACACTAACATATAATAAAATAAATTAAAACAAAATAAAATAAGATGATAACTTAAAGGTTAAATAAAACATTTTAAAAAATAGAAATTTGCTTTTAAAATCAATTTCTCCCCTGCGACGACGCCGAAAACTTGATCCATGGATACTACAAATATGCAAAGTAAAATAACAATTCAGATTATATTTCACTTATATTTCCTTACCTTGCAACAAAACCAAAAACTTGATCCTGAAAAAAATAAGAATTTAGATTTTAATTTATATATATTGGGATACTACGCAAGTATACGTATCACTATCAAGTAATATAGGACTTTTTTAGTAAAACCTAAATATCGAACCCACAAGGAGAATATGCAATATGCACTATTGAACAACAAACTTTCTGTTTTTAATAAAAAGATAATTATCTAAACTGAAGATGATTTTTGCAGTAATGAAAATTTGAATATTTTTTGTATTTTTAATATTTTGATAGAACAATAATAATTTAAAAAGATAACTAGAGTTTTGTAGAAAAAAAGCACAAAATATGAAAATATCTTTCTTCTTGTTATGAATCAGTAATAAGTATAGGAATTCAGTTGTGGAAGTGTGCAAATTGTGTTGTGCCAAATAGGAGCAATAATATTCTTTACTTTTACTAGAGATGCTATAAAGAACATTGGCTAATTTAAAGTTTGAATAGTTCTGAAGATCGGCTAGGCAGGGAAGATACTAGCTCTCACTCTAAAGTTCCATCGATTCCCTCCACCGAAGGGCTAACATTCTTGTATCAAAACCTAAAATAACAAACCAAGTTGGTGGCTTTAACCTGTCACTTTAAAGTCCTAACGTCTACATCCATAATGAATATTTTCCTATTTATTTGCACTCAATCATATGAAATACATTCTCATTCATACAACCTCATGTGATTCTTTCCAATTATTGACAAAGATAGTACTAGCCCGGTTCTTACATGTTCTCACAACAAATTTTAACATCTGGATTGGCCAAATCAATAAGTAAATGAAGTGCATGGATTTAAATGATCACAACTTCTTCCATCATTGAAGATCAATATTTTCTACAACTTTTGTCCAAAACTTAATTACTTATCATTTTAAGAAGGAAGATAAAGAAAGCTACTCAGAATCCATAGAGAAAACAAAAACACACTTTAGTTTAAAAGAAGAAATCATTGTTAAACTAACAACGGGTCTCAATTAAAATCAAAAGTAGTCTCAAAACAAAAAGATAAAAACCTATCTCAAGTCCTCCACCAAACTCTTGAAGTTCCTTTGATTCTCTTCTCTTTACAAATCACTCAAAATAAAATAACAAAAAGAATAAAATAAATATAAAAGTAGTGCATGATAATCTCTCCGAACTAACTCCCTAAAGTATAACTTTCAAAACTTTCCAATACTTTCAAGGCTCACACTTTTTTAGACCTTTCAGGACTCTTTTCAAAGTTGTCTCTTATTTCTTTTATTATTTTCCAAAAGGTGCCTTGGTTTTCTTTCAAAATATGTCTAGATTCGATGTATTTTCTCAAGAGATGCATCCTTTTGTGATAATTTTTGTTAATGATGGTTATAACCACCTATTAAGCCAATGGGTGCCTTAAAAACCTCTTTAAAATTCATAGAAACCAAATTTACTCATCCAATAACTGTCATTGGCGCTTAAGCACAAGGCCTCAGGCACTTAGGTGTGGCCTTCTCTGTTTAACCATTGCTTAAGCGCAGGATCTGGTGCTTAGGTTCCAAAACTCTTTTGCACATTTTTCACCTTTTTTGCTTCAAATTTGATCCATTTTCAGTCCTTTAAGCATTTTTCACCCTTATTACCTATATCTGCAAGAAAAACACAAAAATACATTCCATTAAAGCGCAATATCTTAAAAATAGATATAAAAATATGTCTAAAAACAGTATATATTTTAGGTGTATCATAGGCCTCTTTACGCCCTATTCCCATCTTTACATTCGGGATATGCCTCTTCACACCCTATTCCCATGTCTCCATTTGGAGTAGTTCTCTTTAAGCCCTATTTCCATTATTGCTTTCGAGATATGCCTCTTTACGCTCTATTCTCATCCCTGCTTTCTGGATTGGCTTCATATACCCTGTTCCCATCCTTACTTTCAGGATAGACCTCTTTACGCCCTATTTCCATCCTTACATTTGGGATAGGAATCTTCACACCCTATTCCCATGTCTGTATTTGGAGTAGGCCTCTTTAAGCTCTATTTCCATCTTTGCATTTCGGATTGACCTCTTTACGCCCTATTCCCATCCTTTCTTTTGGGATAGGCATCTTTACGCCCTATTCCCATCTTTACATTTGAGATAAGCCTCTTTACACCTTATTCTTATGTCTTCATTTGGATTAGGCCTCTTTAAGCTCTATTTCTCTCTTTTCTTTCAGGGTAGGCCTCTTTACGCCCTATTCCCATCTCTACATTCAGGATAGGCCTCTTCACGCCCTATTCCCATCTTTACATTTGGGATAGGCCTCTTGACGCTCTATTCCCATGTCTGGATTTGGAGTAAGCCTCTTTAAGCCCTATTTCCATCTTTGCTTTTGGTATAGGCCTCTTTATGTCTTATTTCCATCCTTGCTTTTGAGATAGGCCTCTTTACGCCCTGTTCCCATCCTTAATTTTAGGATATACCTCTTCATGCCCTATTCTCATGTATGCATTTGAAATTGGCCCTTTTAAGCCCTATTTCCATCTTTGCTTTAGGGATAAGCCTTCTTATGCCCTATTCCCATCCTTGCTTTCGGGATAGGCCTCTTTACGCCATATTCTCATCCTTACTTTAAATATAGGCCTCTTTAAGCCTTATTCCCATCTTTACATTCAGGATAGGCATCTTCACGACCTATTTCCATGTCTATATTTGGATTAGGCCTCTGTAGGCCCTATTTCCATCTTTTTTTTCAGGATAGACCTCTTAAAGCTCTATTCCCATCTTTACTGTCGTGATATGCCTCTTCATGCCCTATTCTCTTATTTAGTTTCACGGTAGGCCTCTTCATGCCATATTCTCATGTTTGCATTCATGGTAGGCCTCTTCAAGCCCTATTCCAATCTCTACACTTGTGTCTCCTCTTGAGTAAGATGCGAGCCCTTACACTTTCCACTCAATCTGGTCTCCTTATGCATAATTCTATCTCCTTGAGATTCCTAAATTGAAATCAAAATTTTAAAGTAAATTTTGAAATTTTCAATTCAAATCAAATCTTCACTGGAACTGTCAGTTTGCCCGACAATTGTTCCATTAATCTCCTTTCTTTTCCCCAGCGAGAGTATTTGTTACTCTTTAGTGGAGAATGGTCACTAATTCTACACTTTGTTCTAGGTCTGTTGACTTAGAAATTTGTGTTGGTTTTTTTGATCTCGTCGGTCAATGCCAATACATGTTGTTTGTTTGCCCGACACACCACACCTATTGGGGGTCCATTTGTTGACCTCACTTTTGGTTGAGGGTTAGTTTTCCCTCTTTAGTAGCCTAAGGTTCAACCATATGACTTTCCTGTTGATTATTCCGAGAGGACTAGAAAAGGAACCCTCACCATAAGAAACTCTAAGCCATTCTTTGCTCAACTTGAAGTTCCACATATTGGTCCTAACCTCTAGCACTTAGTAGGTGGGGTCAATGTGAGGGAGCTCAAGGTGAGTCCCCATAGAATTTCTTAGCCTTAAGGTTGACCCTGGGTGTTGTTCTTGAGGTAGTTCATTCACTTGTACTTTCTTTCACTCACTTTCACTCATAACCCTAAACCCAAACTTTGTTGACTTTGATCACTTGATCATTTGGGAGACTCATGTAGATGGTCTCTTAGACCCACTAGCTCTAGGCTAGGGTTTAGTTAGGACCAGTACATAGAGGACCCAAACGGGGATTCCATTAGTTTATAACTTACATGGAATGGTTGGCACCTCAATTTTACCAAAATATCCGACTTAATCTTTTGCCCCCCATATCTACCTAAAATACCTAAACACCCCCAAACCCCAAATTTGGCCAAATTTCCTAGTTTCACCCAAAATACCCAAATTTGTTCAAAAATCATTTCAAACCATTTAAAAATACTCAAATTGCCTAAAACCACCAAAAATTACCAAAATTACCACTCAATTGAACCCCCATGTCCCACTCAATTGCCTCAATTTGCATCATAAACTCTTTGAAACATTCCCACACACCAAATTGAACCCTCAATTGACCTTGATCAA
>JXCR01135888.1:18280-80608 GCA_002079205.1 Phalaenopsis hybrid cultivar | reverse complement strand
GTGGTCAAAGTCATCATCATTAGCCAATTCCAAACATTCGGGTTCCTGATTTATCAAGTCTTTGTTCTACATGCAAGGATATGGACTGTTTACTGCAAATGTATTCGTTGTTTACAACCAAAAAGTTCATATAAGTTTTTAATATTTTAGACTTTATTTCATTCTAATTTTATGGACCATAAAATACTAAGAACGTCTTGAGGACAAGTTCTTGTAAAGTGAGAGATTTGATGATTATAATTTTGAAAAAGCTACATAATACGAAAGATGACCTAATGATGACGATTTAATGAATTTTCTAATTTATGTTTCTTTATATGCTTGCTATTTCTTCTATATTGTCCCTAGGATAGCATGGCATGACTGCCAATAAGATTCATCTTATTTTCTATAGCTCATAAAGATGAGGTGTACCTCCCAAATTAGAGTTCAATAGAAAATTATTTTTGATAAAAAAAAATAAAGCAATGCATGGAAATGCATTTCAAGTGGAGATACGGTCAATGATCACTCAATTGAACATTAATGATGCAGTGAAGAGAATATTGCTCTAACTCATAAGCCTAAATTTTTACATGAACCAAAATTTCTATTGAAACTAGTCTCTCAAGTTATTAAATCAGCTAATGCATACAATTTGGCAACATTATTATTTTATATTTCATCTACTATCTTTTAAAAAATCAAAACAGAATGTTTCTATCTTAAAGAGGAAATTGTCAGTTTAATTTGATAACAAACCTTATTATTATATTTTATTTGAATCAAGTAGTTTTGTAAAACTTAGCTTTGATTTCTTTCAATATATTTTACTAGCACTTTTTTCTTCTACCCTTTTATTTTTGTTTCTTTTTTTCTTATAATTGTTTTCTCCCACAATTTTTTTTTTCCTTTTTTTAAACATGATTCTGTTGGTTATGTATTATTTAACTTTTTATATATGTGTTCATTTTCCTTGTATATATTTGAATTAAGCAAAAGTATATTATGAAATTTTACTTGATACACTATTCTCCATTTGATGCTTATCTTGTTAATATTATAGAAATGATACTGAAAAAATGTTCTAACTACTAAAATAAAGTAAAATCACATCAAATCATTTATCTGTGTGTGTGCATGATATTTGAGGGAAACTAATTCCTTAAAAATTCTTAATTCTAATAAAATATTTATGTTAAATTTAGTTTCATAAATTAATCATTTTTAATAATGAACGTACAAACTAGTCTATATTCCAAGCTCCAGCTCAAACTAAATAATGCACGTTACATTTGAATAACATTTTAAGCTCGAGCTCAAAATAAATAAAGCCACGTTACAATTAAATAGCGTCAAATTATCACTACCTCCAAGTCTGTTTATTTATTACCCAAAATACTAATCCAATATAACATCTTGGCCACAGCTTCTACATTTCCACAACCTTGGTACCTAATTGAAGAAGCTTATATAGAAAATTTTTATACTGAATAATAGAGAATAAATAAAAAATAAAAAAATTTTCTGTCTCACCCCCATTTTTTTAAAAATTTTATGCGAATTAGTCATTTTTTTAACACGTGGCTTAATTTTTCTTAATATATTTTAGACCTCCTTCTTTCTTCTTACACTTTTTTTTAATTTATTTTATTTTTTCTTTTAATTGTTTTATGTTGAGAAATTAGGGCGAAGAAAAACAGGAATCGACATAAATCTAGAAGAACACAGAGATTTAACGTGTTTCGGCAAAGATGCCTACGTCCTCAAGAATAGAGCGGCGGCTTTCTTCAATATTCAGAAAATAGTACAAAATACAAAATATGGATAAGACCTGGGGTTACATACAAATCTATTTATAACCCTAGAAAACCTTGGAATACAATATGTAATTACTAAATTACCCCTGTACCTCAGCCCCAACTCACATAAGGAAACTCCCCCGATTTGGACAGATTCTTCCGCTCCGCTCCGTTTCGTTCCAACATCTGTCCCTTATCTGGTATATGAGTCATACCATAACAAATCTCCACCTTGGCGAATATCAAACCCCTTAGCAGAAATACATAGCAGTTTCTTAAACTCTGAAGTGGGTTGGGCCACCATGCTTCTCTAGCAACTGCAAACATTCAACAAGTCTAAGCAATACACTAACTTATTGATAGTAATTGGCTTGGTCAACATATCAACTGAATTTTCATCAGTATGAACGTTCTGTAGAAATATCTAACCAGAAGCAATCAATCTCTTATGTTATGATACCTGACATCAATATGCTTGGTTCTCGCATGACACACCAGATTCTTAGCCAGATAAATAGTACTCCGACTGTCACAATGCAACTGAAATCCACCTTGCTCAACACCCATTTCCTTTACTAGATCAACAAGTCATAAGACTTCTTTTGCAGCTTCAGTTACTGCCATGTACTCAGCTTCAGTTGTAGATAATACCACAATAGGCTGAATTGTTGATTTCCAAGATATAGGCCCTCCACCTAGAGTAAAAACATACCTAATTGTAGACCTACTGCCATACAAATCACCTGAATAGTCTTAATCAACGTACCCACCAACTAAAGTATCAGCATACTGACTACCAAAAATAATTCATGTCCTACAATACCCTTCAAATACCTGAAAATCCACTTGACTGCTTCCCAATGTCACCTTCTAGGTTTAGAAATGTATTTGCAGAAAGATTTTTGACAAACAACATGAGCCAAATTAGGATGAGTACATACCATTGCATACATTAAGCAACCAACTAAACTGGCATATGGAACCCTTACAATGTCTTCGACTTCTGTATCTGTCTTAGGGCACTGTTATGAAGAAAGGTTAAAATGATTTGCCAATGGAGTGCTCACAAGCTTTTTTTTGCTCATCTCAAACCTTTCTAGCACTTTCTCAACATAGCCTCGTTGAGATAAACATAATCGTCTTGCCAAACCTTTCCAGCACTTTCTCAACATAGCCTCGTTGAGATAAACATAATCGTCTTGAGTCTTGTTGACCTCACTTTTGGTTGAGGTTTAGTTTTTCCTCTTTAGTAGCCTATGGTCTAGCCATAGGACTTTCCTGCTGACTATTCCTAGAAAATTACAAGAGGAACCCTCAATATTAGAAATTCTACACTCCTCTTTGCTTAACTTGAAGTTCCACATATTGGTTATAACCTCTAGCACTTAGTAGGTAAGCTCAATATGGGGGAGCTCAAGGTGAGTTCCTATAGGACTGCTTGCCCTTAGGGTTGACTCTGGGTGTTGTTCTAGGGCTAAGGCACTCACTTTCACTCACTTGCACTCAGTTGTAATCATTACCACCTATACCCACTCACAACCCTAAACCCAAAATTGTTGACTTTGATCCCTTGATCCTTTGGGAGACTCATGCAGATTGTCACCTAAAACCACTAGTCCTAGGCTAGGGTTTAGCTAAGACCAGTACATAGAGGACACAGAAGGGTATTCCATTGGTTCATAGCTCATCTGTGGTGGTTAGCTTCCCAATTCTACAAAAAATATCCAACTCGGCCTTTTACCCCAAACCTACCCAAATTACCTAAACACCCCCAAATTCCAAATTTGGTCAAAATCCTCAAATTCATCCAAAATACCCAAACTTGTTCAAAAGTCATTTCAAATCTTTTCAAAATACTCAAGCTACCTAAAACCACAAAAAAATTCCAAATTTACCAAAGTACCCCCAAAATTGCAAAAATTACAAAAATACCCTTGGCACCCCAAACCTTCCCAAAGCATCCAAAATCACTCCAAATCTCTCCAAAACACATTTGGACCCCTCAATTGGGCCCATTTTGACCAATGTGACCATTTTTGATAAAAAAACTCCAAATTGCCTTTAAGGGCCCAATTTCCCCAAATTTACCTCAAATGTCCATCAAGTTGGTCATAATTTACCCCAATTTCAATCCTAAACTCAAATTAACCTTCCATGTAACCAATTTAAACCAAATAAAAGCTCAATAGGACCATTATTTGAGCCCAATTTTGATCTAAGTCAATCCCCCAATTTTGTTCCTATGGTCTAATCCCACCAAATTGAACCCCATGACCTACTCCATTGGCCACAATTTGAATCCTAAACTCTTCATAACATTCATAAACATCAATCTTGACCTTCAATTTGCCTTGGTGAGGCCTTAATTTCATTTAATTTCAACCCAAATCAAAAAATCCTCAAATTTGCCCCAAATTGGCTCTCTCCAATTTCCACCAATTTGATTGCTCTAACCCCAAAATTGGCACCCAATTTATGTTGAAAACTCTTCATGATGTTCTTTTAGACCATTTTAAACAATCAATTTGGCCCTATCCCAAGCCTATCCCAACCTAGGCCCAAGTCTAGCCCAACATACCCAAATTGACCAAAATTCCAAAATCCTTCAAATTAAACCCCAAATTGAACTCAAAATCATTTCAATCCTTTGCCGAAAATCTTCATTACATTCATCTACACAATATTAATCAATAAATTGGGCTCAAAGTCTTGGCTAGCCTAACCCAAACCCAATTTTTAACCATTTGGACCTAAATTGAACCCATACATTAAAATTTGCCTAACCACCCTAAAGTCACCAAATTTATGACTCCACAGCCACTAAGCTCCTCATAAGGACAAAGCTAAACCACTTTGTACTAGCCATGGCATGCTATGGACCAATGGATTCCCAAATTAAGGGATTTGTGCCCATTGATGGGCCTTAACAAAAAATCTTTTGCATCATCACTTGCCATTGAGGGTTAATTATAATTAACCCTCCCACTGGCTCACCTGACCTCCTGACAACCTCCCCTTGCCCTGTCAGCAGGCCTAGTGGTCGGAAAACACCAAAGTTGAGAGCCCCAAGCTCAAATTCAAACCCAAGCTCACCCATATGAGGTGGGCAATTCAAATTGGCTTTAGCACTTCAAAACCTTCCACCTAAGCAATATTTTCCACCCCCCAATTGGCTCTGGCAGCTAGCCTAAGCCATTTTTGTTTAAACCTCACCTCCTTGGCCAATTGAGGAGAGCTGAAAATTTTCTAAGGAAACTCTGTCAAATTGCTTTGGGAGACTCCATAGGACCCCCTCAATTCAAGCCTGCCATTTTTCCCCCTCTAGTTCCCTCTATGATAGTTCAATTTTGACCTCAAAGTTTCAGTCAAAACTAGGAAATTTTTCCCCACAACTCTACACTAAGCTAAACCTCAATTAATTGTGCACACACCATCCCCATAGTGAGTGGAGTTGATCTTCCATAGAAGTCCCCTCTCAAACAGCCTCTACTATAGACTTCAATCAACACCTAAAATTGAGCTTAGTCGAAATCATACCTAGACCACTCAGCAGTGCTTGGGACTTCATCTAGAGGTTCGTTGGGACCAATCGAAGCTACCACAACCAATTGATTGAGGCCTCCCCTCTCAGATAATGGTATTGAAGTCTAACCTAAACCGATCTTGTTTTGATTCTCCCTACATATTTACTGTATTTCATACCATATAATCTGTATAGATAGGTTCTTCTTGAGTAGATAAAGGTTTAAGAACAAACCCCATGCAATTTGATTGAGTCTAGGTCAAGATCTTAAGATTTTAGTGTGAATGGCTCACGGGTTAGGTCACCTGGGAACTATAACGGAGAGCCGTCCGATCTCGCGTGTATCTAATGGACAACGTGATCAAGCCGGACAGATCCATGATGTGTAAAGTGTGGTCCGCGTGGAGGCTACGTGGCTGACAACATCAAATGGCAGAGAGACATGTGGAGCCTTCAAAGCTGCCTAGGATCCAACCATCGTCGCCTGGATAAGTAGAAAAATAGGGATTTTTGAATTATTTTAAATACCTAAAATTCAAAAATTCATATCTTTCTCTATGAAAATCATAAAAATAAAAGAAAAATACTCTCTTGCTCAGTGAACAGAGGAGAATAATGTGGACTAAAAATAAAAAAAAAACAAATATTTTTTCACTCTCTGATTTTTAATTAATTAAATACCCTCTATGGTATTTTAATTCTCCATGACTTAAAACATTTTACCATGGCATGAAATTTTGAGAGTTTATTCCTCATGATAGAAGCCATGACATCTAATTTTTCCAAGGTTAGCGACATCTCTGTGCTTCTAATCATAATTTTCAAGTTAAGGTGACCATTTTGGCTTATTTTAATTATATAAACCAAAATATCACTTATAAAATTATGAGAAAAATTTTATTAGATTTTCTGTGGTTAGAGACAACTAGAAAAAATATTTTGATGCTTTGAATCATGTTATGAATTTTTATACTTTGTTAAATGTAAATACTTTGTGTTAATTTTTAAAAAATAAATACATATAAAGAATTAACAAAATAAACTCCACATTATTTATAAAAATCATGTCTACCCACTATAAAAACACCAAAATTATTTGACTTAGTCTAGGCACTAAAATGGATTTCTTAAGGGAACCTTGTTTTTTGTATAAAAATAAATATATTAAATTAAATATGCTTAGAAATATTATGAAAACTATTTTTATGAGTTCCTTATGATCAGAGGCATTTTTTAAAAATAAAACTCTTTTTTGTGAAAATATTTCATTTTTCAAATATATTTTGAATTAAAAATAATTAAAATAATCAAAAATTTAAAAAATACAAAAAATTTTTAAAAATGAGTGAGAATATCTCCTAATCACTTAGAATTCATTTGGACATTTTTCCTATTTTTTTCTAAGTTAAAAATAAATCTTAAAAGCTTAAAAGTAAAATTTTCATGTTTTCTCACTAAAATAATTATATTAAATAAATTAAACATCACAAAAATACAGAATTTGATTCTCTGAGTTTTCTAAACTTAGAGGAGTCTATTGAAAATATAAAAATTAATTTTTTTAAATTAAAATACTATTTTTTATTAAAATAAATCATGAAAATTGATCTATAATTAAATAATAAAAATAGAAACTTGATTCAAAAAATCATGAAATTTTGTCTAAGTGTTTCTCTGACCTTAGGAAACCTCTAATAATTTTTTTTATAAGTATAAATTTTATTTTGGATAACTAAATAAATTAAATTTTGAAAATCGTATTTTCTAAAATTAAATAGTTATCTAAATTAAATCAAATTTTGAGAGGTTAGCATATCCTCCTCTAACATTTTACTTACCTCATGGGTATAACACTTTAAATCCTCAAATTCATTTGAGTTGTGTTTAAAGAGTTATGAGGTGAAGTCCCCCAAAGGCAAGGTAGTCATTTTGTACTTTGGCACCTTAATATAAATTTAGGGTTAACCAAGGATAAATGGGCAACTTTGATCCTAATAAATATATTTGGATGATTGAAATACAATGAGATTATAAGGTAGAAACTCACCCACCACAATATCAATAGATAATAATCTCCCCTAATCTTCATGACTTAGAAGTCAACAAATACCAAACCTTTCTTGAGTGAGAGTCTTAAGCTAAAAGGATGATAATTTACTTTCCTTAAGCCTAAAATTGGTGATAATACGATCTTTAAATGATAATAGACATCACTTAAACTAAAATCTTAACCTTCACCAAAATCCCCATTATGACTGCTAAGGGCTTGGTAGTAACCTAGACTCAATATCTAAGCTCAATCGATTTGATTTCAAAAATAATTGGGTTGATAATCAATATCTTTAAACACTCCAAGTCCAACTTTACTTGTGGGTCCAACATTACTTGTGGGCACCAAACTCTTAAATAACTCAAACTTTCTTTAGGGTAACTCACTCACATAACTCTTAAATGAAACATCAATGATTAGTCAAGTACACTATCCTTGGGATAATTAAATTATTAAGTTTCATTGAGCAACGATGTAGTCACACTTTAATCTCAGATGATTGATGGAACAAAATGATAAGTTCAAATTGAACTCGAAATAATTCAAGAGAGCCTTAAAGTAGTTTAGGGTTATATCCCGAGTACTTTGAAATCTTTTCGATGTTTTGAAGGACAAATTGAACTTCTCGTGTTTTTTCCTAAAATCATCTACTAGGATCTTCCAAGATTTAACGAAATAATAACATTGGATTTGGTAGCTAAACTTCATCTACTCATGCTATTTAAATTCCCTGCAACATTATGTACATGCCTTGCAAAGACTGACCTTTTAGGAGGTGGAAATGAGAAGACTCGCCAGGTACGCTTTTATAGTTTATAGTATTGTTTTCTCTTTTACTTTTTGCACTGTACTTTCATGCTTACAAACTTGCATGTTAAACAACGATGTCACCCTACAAGAAAACCAAAACTGCTAGGATAGTCGTAAAAATAAAACCAAATTAAAGTAAACTAAGATAAAACTCACCGCCACTACATTCAAATATAAACAACTCAAAATTTAATTACAAACATCACAAAAACCACAACTACAACTAACTTAAGACGTCTCTATTGGATGATCGGAAATCCCTCGGAGGAGGTAACCTACAACTGCTAACGAGGCTTCTCACGGTCTAAATGAAAGTATGGAACTCATTAAGTTGAGTTTAGTAAATTCATTTGGACTAAGTAAATCTAATAGAAAATTGTGGTTGGTGTCGCTCTAATCAACTTTAACATGCCCCATGATATTTAAAAGAACTACAATCATAGGGCCCTCTACTTTGACACCATAACTTGACACACTAGAAAACTCAAACTCGTCACGACAAGGAGCTTGGAGCTAGCACTGTGGGAAACACAACCATCTTCAACAACAAAACATGTCTTTCACAGCTAAACTAATTTACTTCCTTAGAATTAAGCAACCAAGCCATAGGATTTCGAGGGTTGTATGCTTATGTAACATAAATCCTCACCTCATCCTTTAGCCTTTGTACAACTCTGCTGTATAATCTATGCTCTAACTTGTCTTAGAGTTCTGAGGTTGTTGTTTGTCACGACTTAAAGCTTCACATCTTCCAGGATATTTGTGTGATCGTTTCACACAAATGTAAGCCCTGACAAATAAAATTGGCAGGATACAATACCTAAATATTTCTCCTCAAAACTGAAGCCAAACAATATGATAGACTGGGAAGTCATCGAGGTTCTCCTTCGGATCTGTGACATCCCCTAGTTCTTTCTCCTTTGAATTCTACAATAAATGTTCCAAATTTGAGCAATTTCCATTTCACACCTCGTTTGTGCAATCTTGGTGAAAAGTCCTATCCTTTTGACCTCTTCGAAGATAATATTTTTCTAATTTTTATCAAGAGTTTTCTTAAATGACTTCGGTCATTTAAGATGTAATTAACTTTAGAGGCTTGCCCTTATAGGAAGCTTGTCTGAACCCAACTTAATATAAATCTTATTTAATTCTCTGTATTAGATAGGGAAACTTATCGACAAATAAAACGGTTTCGCAGACCAAACGAACATCATCTATTTCTTAGTTTATTGATCAAACTCATCCTCAAATCTTGTGTTTATCCTTCAGGATAGATATAGAGTTTGAGGTATAGTGCTCTTTTATTTAAACTATGAAAAATAAGAGGTCAGTTTGATTTCATATTTTTCTAAAACTTATATATCTATGTAAATCAAAACGTCTTTCCTAAGATGGTGATGAGATTTTGATTTCGGTGGCCGACAACTTTCAACGGGAAACTCCACAACCTAAAATAGTGCCGACAGCTTCTGGCGACTCCGCTGAGGACTAGCTTTCCTCTACATTTCAATTAAGAAATATTATCTTCATACATCGGTAATGTGTTCATGTCCCTCATGAATTAAATTACATTTCTTCCATTGGCATGTTTTACCTATTTCTATCTTGGGAAAGTACGATCAACTTTTTTGAACTTCAGGACCTTCTTTTCAATCCCCTTTGAACAGAGAGGTTCAGGAGGCCATTAAGGATTTTTTTAATCTTCATGTGGGGTTGGACCCCAATAGGTGTGTTGGTGGACTAGTTCCACCTGGGCATTGTGCGTTGTTAAGTTGGTCCCGCACTGGGTCTTAAAGACTTCACATCTCCTTTTCAACTTTGATTTGCTATTTTACAAATTAAATTAAATTATTTCGTGTTGCACGCGCTTGTAAAATTTCCTTATATTAATCAAAATTTTCTACTTTTATACTACTTTTACTAAAATTTTAAAACCCCCCATAACTAAATAAAAAAAACTTACCCGGTCTACAGATCGACCTTTGTTAAATTTTAGTGCTTGCATTAAGATTATGAGGTTTTGGCAAAATAGCTAACCCTAGAGCTTTCTCTTTTGAAGCTGTTGCAATGACGTGCCCAACGCTAACTTTTTCTTGAAACCTATCGACGAGCCTCAACGCCCGCAATGTCATTCCCACCATCAAATTTGGAACCAGATTTGAAGATCTCGAGGTCATCCTTGGGAAGGTTCCATTCGTCATAATGAAAGTCGCCGCTCTAGAAGTTCAGGAGCCAACTACTGAATTTAACCTGAATTGCCTTCAAGACTTCCCTTCTTGTAATAGGGTCAAGACTACTGCCGCCACCACACCCACTAAGCCTGTAGTTCCCGCTGCTGCTATGGGAAAAGAAGTTATGATCATCAAAGATCCAATTGAAGGATTGGCTGTCTCGCTATTAGTTTTTGAAATTGGATCAAGTTCAAAGACTACACTGCTAACTCAAACCCAAAGGAGAAACCATAATAGGAGGGTTGGGAGGGCTGCTAAAGCCCAAGCTCCTACAGAGATACCTGTTGAGGAAGATCCTCACTAGGATGAGTCAAGATTACTGGAAACATATCCACTTCTGCGAGGAAGTAGATTCCATCTTTTAATGGGTACCAATGGGTACGAGAGTATCCAAAAAATTACTGCTACTTTACCATCACTTCATTTTCATGGTGAGAAAGAAGTCCACTCCTATCACTCGAGTCAGTTCAGTTTTCAAGAGACTAGATGCCAAAGAAGGTTGCTTAGTTAGTGAACTACTCAAATGAGTGGGACATGCAGTATCCCCTCACATAATAAAAGAAATCTTTAAGGGATGTCAAATCTGCCCGGTGATCTCAGAAATCAACTAAAGCTTTGCCTACTTATATTCCTGTCTGGTTCTGCTTAGGGAGAAAAGTTGATACCGCCATAGGTACCACTAATTCTACCATCACTAGGACCGCAGGTCGTCGACCTGCCAAGTCATGACTCGGTCCAAGAATTCTACTTATCACATATTACAACGATATTTCTAAAGTTTCAAAGGAAAAGATGAAGAAATTATCTAGTACTGTAGTCGGTCTGCTCCATGGGGAGCAAACTTCTCTTCGACATACCGATGTTTCTGCTGAGACACTTGGTCTAAAGACATCACCGTCAAAAAAGAAGGTTTTGGTACCCAAGGTCGTTAAACTGATACAGTCAGGTGAGCCCGCAGGGCCAGATTATGGGATGAAATCAGAGTCTGAAGTATCTGACATTGTCGCAGGATTTGCCAACCAGATGGAAAAACAAGAGGAGGAGGTTCAACTGGGTCTTCTGGATCTTAAGGCAATTAAAGAATCAATAGTTGAATGAAAAGTTGAAAAACTCAATGTTGAGATTTTTGAGTTGGCTCGAGAACACGTAGTTTTCATCGATGACGATGATGAAGATGTTGACTATAATGATTACCTCAAAGAAGATTTCATGGATGTCCGTGTCATTGCAACCATAGCCGCAACATCTATGTGCAATGCTCAACCTCTTGTCAAAGAGAACGTCGTAAATGAGCTGCGTAGGGCTATCCTCCTAAGGGATTAACAAGTCAGCCAACTAGAGAAAATGATAGAAGAGATGGCTGCAGCCATGACCGCCATGGCCACAATTCAAGAAAAATCTCAACCCCCATAGTTAGCTTCTCCAAAAGTCAACTAACTAGAAATTATACATATTACAAATGAAAGAAGAGAAGTTGTCTCAGCAAACAAAGATGAGAAACCAAAGAAGGACCCTCCATTGAGCGCCATGCCAGAGAAGGAATTTAAGCAAATAGTCGAGCAAGTTTGAGAGGCCTTAACCCAATCTAAGGGTGGTGCATTGGTTTTAAAGAGTAGACCTTACCCGGAAGGATTTTATTTCGTACCCTTCCCCAAGGGTTTTGTCTCCCCAAACTTTAAGATATTTGATGGGACTAGAAATCTCAGACAATAAATAGCACATTTTTTAGCCAGTTGTGGCAACACAAGAAGTAACGAAGCTTTACTCTTCCAATAGTTTGCAACAGCCTGTTAGGGATTGCTTTTTATTGGTATGCTGATTTTCCCAACATATCAGTTAAGACATTTGCTGAGCTGGAACAATTATCTGTGAAGAGATTTGTCGGAGCACAACACCATGTTTCTATAGGAGAGCTAATGATAGAAAAGCAAAATCCCAATGAGACGTTGGTAGATTACATCTTGAGGTGGAGAAACCTTAGCATGAAGTGTGAACCTCAGCTACAGGAACATCACACAATTGAGATTTAATCAAAAGCATTCATGAGCCGGTAGCTTTCATGCTCAAGGGACTCACCATCAAATCCTTCGAGAAGCTAATTAGCAAAGCCAACAGTCTTCCAGAAGAACTAAAACATATGGATTCTCACGAGAAATCCAAGTCAACAGTGTATTTGAAAAGAAGTTAGGAACAGTAGCGACTGTCGATAAAGGAAAAGAACCAATAATGATATATCCAAAAAATCCTTGCCAATCTTCACAACATGCTTAGAAACAGAGTAGCCAATCCAACTAGCGTTCGCCTCAAGGAGGATCATCCCGAACAGAGAATAAAAGAATATCTTTGGTATAACGACAGAAATGATGTATTCTTTCAAAGATGAATCTGTATAAAAAATGTTCAGTAGTCTGATGAAGAAGCCTGAATTCAGAGTACCAGATCCAAAGAAACCAGAAGAGGTCGATAAAAAGATCAACCAAATTATTGCTCATACCACATGTTGCTTGGGCACACTATAGAAGAATGTTTCATCTTTAAGGATTGGCTTAAGAAGAATCTTAAAGAAGGGAATATAACGATCCTGAAAGAATATTTAAAAGAACTTGAAAAAGGTTCCGTAAATATGATTTCGTCTCGGCTAATCTCTTCGATTGATCCATATACCAGAGAAGATGGATGGAGTACGACTTTGGACATGCTCAAGAGGGTCCTAAAACAAATTCAGGATTCATCAAAACAATCTTCTGCATATACTAGAAAGGATGGATGGAATGCAGTCTAGAGCAAATCGTCCTAAAAATTATTGAACCAAATCCAGAATGCTTCAAAACAACCCTCTGTTTAGAATCTTTAGCCTGCTAAACACGAGACAAAGATTTCACTAGGAGATTCGTCGTCGTCAAAGACAAAGAAGAAGAAGAACACCATTATGAAGATTGATAGCTAGGGGGTAGGACAGGGGCTGCCTCTACGAGATTAGTTGTTTCGGATTCGGGGAAGAAAATCCTTGATCACCTAACATTGTATGATTATCTTTTCACCCCTCTGGGGTCTTATAAATACAATGACTGTGATTTTGGCTATGTTTTAACTGTTTCTGGTGATAACATAACTGATTTTGACCAACCTAGCTTCGATCTTGATTCTCAAAACGATCCTCAAATAGTACTTGAGTCCGATGAACTCGCTAACAAGTCTGAAGAAGACATCGATGATATTTCTTACGACAGAACCGAGAGTGAGGAACCAATTCTCCAGCACCACGATGCACCGCTTGCCATCAACTTAGATCTCTCCGACGAAGAAGAAACACCAAAAGATTTGACAATGATATCTCAAGATAAAGAAATTACAGAGGTGAACTTAAGAGAGTCTTAACTCCAAGAATAGCTCCAAAAGATAAAAGAAAACAAATATATACTTGAGAAGAACTACCTCCACCTCCACCAGTGGAAGAACCACATAACAAGAGAAAATTAGAGGAACATACAAAGTTGATTACAATGTGCTAACTCATCTTAGGATGTTGCCGACCAGATTAGGCATATATGACGCTCTGATCCTATTAAAGGAGATGAGAGAGTCTCTAGTTACAACCTTTCTTGACCAAGAGATTTGTTTAGCCCAGTTGGCCAACACATCCTCAGATGAAGTTTGCTAATTGAAGGAACACTCTGAGGTAACCTTTACATATGAAGATTTGTTGCTGGGTACCACCGACCACAATCGTCCACTCTACATCTCTGTTAACATTGGTAGATTTATGTTGTCAAGAGTTTTAGTAGATCCGGGAGCATCACTCAACTTGATGAGCCTACAGACATTGGCCTATTTGGATATTGAAGTTCAGGAACTTAAGACCAATAAAATACTACTAAGAGGATTCAACCAAAAGGGAGAGATAGCCCTTGGATCCATTATATTGCTAATGAAAGTTGAGGAACTAGTAGCAATCGTTAAGTTTCATATCATCAACGCTGAGACCTCTTTCAACGCTCTACTCGGTTGACCGTGGATTCATGAACATAACATGGTTCCATCGTCTCTACACTAATGCATTAAGTACTACAAAGAGGCACAAAAACATTGCATCAATGGAGATCTACAACCATTTTCAGCTCATGAAGTTGGTATTCATGAAGATGCTGCCTACTACGCCCCTCCGAAGAAAACTGTCTTCTCTCGCAAAATTGTCACAAATAAAAGTAAAGATTCAGAAAAATCACAAAGAGAAGGCTATTAAGCTCCACTTAAGCAATTTTCCACCACTCTTTTGCAACAAATTGGTGGAGGTTCTTTTAGTTCACGCACTCGGGGTCGTGGCCGAGGACGTGGACAAGGAAAAAACAACTTAATTGTTGAACGGACTAGGCCAACCATCAACATTAGTGATGAAGACAGTTCTGAAGATGAAATAATGATGGCAAAGGAGAAGAAACCTTAGTACGAGATATCCTTAGAAGATGCAGAGAAAAGCGAATATGAGATGATGTATGATTGGATAAACCACAATGTGAACACCATGACCCTTACTCCAATTCTCCCTCAAAAGGTCGAGAGTTTAGAGGACAAGGAAGTCCATAGCGCTGGTTCAAAGCTGATCAAGTTTTATCGTGCTTCTACCTCTACTGATCTTGAAAATCATGTAAACTTGAATGATGATCCCAATGAATTAATGGAATTGCCTTTTGGTTATTTTTTGCCTTGTGTACAAAAGTTAATTCAGCAGTGGCATTTGTCAAAACAAATACCGAAAGATAAAATACAACTTTTTGAAAAATTATGGAATGTTAAAAGCCAAACTCCCAACTTAAAAGAGGGTCTAAATTTGGTACAATTGTGTCAGTCGATGATTCAGAATTTTGTATGGTTGTTACTAGTGCATCGGAAGAGGACTGCCTTGATATAGAGGATGACTCTACAAATCAGATGATAGAAAATGATTCGCCAGAATTTTAGGAGTAAATTAAATCAACTGTTGATGAATTAAAGAAAATTAACATCGGGACTGGAGAATAACCCCGACCTACATTTATAAGTTCTCTACTCAATGATGAAAAATATTTACAACTGATCAAATTGCTAACGGAATTCAAAGATTACTTCGCATGTAGCTATGATGAGATGTCAGGACAGTCAGCAGAGGTTGCAGTTCATAAACTTGGGGTAGACAAAGATATGACCCCAGTGAAACAAGCTCCTAGAAGAATGCACCTTGAAATAGAGCAGCAAGTCGTCAATGAGGTGAAGAAATTAATAGACGCTAACTTTGTAGAAGAAAGCAATATCCCACATGGTTAGCTAACATTGTCCCAGTTAAGAAGAAAAATGGACAGATATGTGTTTGTTTCGACGTCAGAGATTTGAACAAAGTGTGTCTAAAAGATAAAGTTCCGCTGCCAATGCCAGAAATGATGGCGGACTTGTTTCTACACATGAAATCTTCTCTTTTATGGATGGATCATTGGGATACAACCAAATCAAGATGGCTCCCGAAGATGAAGCACTTACAACATTCAGAACACCTATCGAGCTTTTCTGCTACACAATTATGTCGTTCAGCTTAAAAAATGTTGGAGAAACATACCAACGTGGAATGAAAAAGATTTTTTACGATCTCATTCACAATCTAGTGGAATTCTACTTAGATGATTTGGTCATCAAGAGTAAACAAAAAATAGACCTTTTGTACGATTTGAGGATCGTGTTCGAACGGTTACAACGATATGGCCTTAAAATGAATGCCTTAAAGTGCGCCTTTGACATTACCTCTGGGAATTTTCTAAGATTCGTTGTCCGTTCTCGGGGAATCAAGATTGACCTAGATAAGTTTAAAGCTAGCTTGAAAATGCCTCCACCTAAAACCTTAAAGCAACTACGTTCCTTCCAAGAAAAGTTTGCATATCTGTAATGTTTTATTTCTAATCTCTCAGATAGGTGTCAGCCATTCTTGGCTTTAATTAAAAAAGACACCAAATTAGTTTGGGAAGAGAAATGTCAGCTAGCATTTGAGGTCGTTAAACAATATTTAATGACACCTCTTATTTTGGCAGCCCCTTTTTCAGGGAAAACTTTGATACTTTATACCGCGATCTTAGATGACTCTCTTGGAGCCCTCTTAGCCCAAGTCAATGACGAGGGCTAAGAAAACGCACTCTACTACTTGCGTTGTAGCCTAATACCAACAGAGATAACGTATCCACCTATTGAGAAGCACTGTCTAGCCTTGATTTTTGCCACCCAAAAGCTTAGACATTACATGTTTTCTCATAAGATTACTCTAATTTCAAAACTTAATCCATTGCAATATTTGATAACCCGACCAACACTCTCCGGATGTCTAGCAAGATAGTCGATGATTATTTTGTAATTTGATATAATTTTTGTTCCCCTTCGTGCTATCAAGGGATAGATTTTAGTAGACTTCCTTGCTGCACACCCACTTCCAGTTGGGTCCCCTATTAATGATGAACTACCAGATGAGAAGATACTATAAATAAAATTGCCAAGTGCACAACGATGGGAGATGTACTTCTACGAAGCTTCATCAACCAAAAAGAACAAAGGATCAGACATAGTTATACAAGGTAAAGTAGGTATTGGATCGATCTTTATCACGCTAGATGGGGGTATGTTGAGGTTCTCATACCACCTGACAGAGCCATGTAGCAACAACAAAGCAGAGTATGAAGCCTTAATCATCATATTAGAGTTGGCAATCTCGATGGATATAACAGACATTGTCATCTATGATGACTCACAACTCGTCATCTAGCAAGTCATTGGACAATACATGATTTTGAAATTGAGATTAGCGAAATACCATCAGTACACGATGAAGCTACTGGAACATATCCCCAGTGTAACTTCCTACCGGATTCCTAGGGGAGATAATGCCCATGTTGATGCTTTAGCAACACTTACAAAAGAATTGGTATGTCCCCCAGAGGATTCCATTGATATCACAGTACAAGGAAGATAAGTTTTGTCTCAGATTGACCTCAAAACTCTACACAAGCTCGGGAAAGAACAAGAAATGATAATTACAGTTGCGGATATCAACGAAGATTGGCGCAAGCCATTAATATAATATTTGCATACTGGAAAGCTACTAGAGGATAAGTCTGAAGTACATCAAATTACAAAATGGGCTATGTCATACGCCCTAGTAGCTGATGGCCTCTATAGGAGATTGTTCGACCAGTTGAGGTTATGATGTTGAAGCAAAACAAGAGCACAAAATATTGTCAAAGAAGTACTTGTCGGATTGTGTGGCGCACACCAGTCAGGGCGGAACATAAAACTGAAGATCAAAATACTTAGATATTATTGTCCAGCAAAGATGTCCGACTGCATGGATACAACCAGAAGATGTCACCAGTGCCAGGTGCATGGGTTAGTCTTACACTAACCTCCGAATGTGCTACACCCAACCGTTGCCTCGTGGTCATTCGAGTGTTGGGTCACGGACATAATAGGTCCGTTAGACCCTCCATCCTCCAAAAGACACAAATTTATACTTTCCGCTACAGATTATTTCTCAAAATGGACAGAGGCAATACCGTTACGAGAGGTTACGACACAACACATCCTTCAATTCTTGAAAATCCAAATCATCTACCATTTCGGAGTACCTCAAAGAATAATTTTAGATATTGGGACAGCCTTTAAAAGCACCAAAATCAACAATTTTGTCAAAGGCAAGAGATAGATTGGAGATACTCTACAATTTACTATCCCATAACAAATGGCCTGGCTGAAGCCTTCAACAAGACATTAGTACAAATTTTAAAGAAAATACTGGATGAAAATAAAAGAGATTGACACAACAAGTTACTAGAAGCTTTGTAGGCTTATTGGAAAACATTCAGGACTCCCACTCAGTGCACACCCTACATGCTCGTGTACGGGTCCAAGATCATACTACCATTAGAAGTTCAGACACCGTCTCTCAGAGTCGCTATCGCCAAACAACTTAAAATGGAAGAAAGTGCAAAACTCAGACTTGAAGAATTAGAGAGTCTTGAGGGAAAATGACTTGAAGCACAACAACATTTGGAACTTTACCAGGCAAAGATGGTACAAGCTCATGACAAATTGGTTCGCCCAAGGACATTCAAAGTTGGTGACCTTGTCCTCATGCTCAAAAGACCCATTCTTGCACGTCGTAAGATAGATGTAAGACTTGAGCCAACTTGGGAGAGACCATTTTTTGTTGAAAAGGTCTATGCAGGAGGAGCCTACTGGTTAGTGGATATTTTAGGTGAAAGACCCATGCTATTGATCAACAGACGATACCTGAAGATATACTACTCAACCTGACATTGCTTGACACCGCTTAATTTGAAATTTTGAAATTTTGATTGTTCCATGGTTATCTATTTGGCTAAACATTTGTGACCAGGTCCAAAAATTTTGTAATAAGATTAAGCTCAATTTAATGAAAATTTTTAAAATTACACACTTCAATTTTCTTCTTTTTAAACTTGATATTCTACTAAATTAAACAAAATATACTCATAAATAAATGGTTTTCTCACCAACATAAAACTAAAATTTTCTTTAAGAAAACACTTTATTTTGTTCTTGTTCATGCTAAATTTTAGCTCACAGATATTTTTCCTGTCTTCTGCAGAGATATGTCAGGCGAGATGCTGATCTTTACTTTTAAAGATGGTTGGAACCTCACACTCACAAAGAAAGGGTGCCGCAGGGCGACACCATAGACTTTGACATGGACTTTAGCCAAGTCGACATGGACTATGAGGGTCCTCTGATGGATGTGGTCAACCGTCAAGAGAAAGAAGGGCTACCCTCACTGCTAAGGTTCGACACCAGAAATAGTTTCTCATTGAAGGGGAAAAACATAATTGTACAACAAGACCCGATTGAGGGGACCAGCCACCTACCGTCCATGATAGCTATGTCGACCAGAGGCCTAGTAGCTACCGATAATGAACTACTTATAGATGCACTACTATGGAGGAATCATCACAGAAACACTAGCCATCGAAAACATAGTGCTTTCCTACGCAAGGAGAGGAGACGCCAGAAAGAGGAAGAGAACTTGATCACCCCTATCGATGAAGAGGATATCTATGATCCAGGAAAGAGAGAGACCTCTTCCAGCTTGCCTTCTATAAACGATGAGTTAGGATTTGTTATTGAGCCGGAAATACTACCAGCTTTAGATGTTCTTTGTACGGGTTGCACGACTTGCAACGTCGAAATACCGGCACGTACGTCAGCCACAGTGGCATTTGTGGAGTGCCCAGAATGCAATGTCCTCCACTTTGAGTGCTACAGTACTTTAGAGGAATACGTATCCTCTGATGGTAGATTTCAGACTGCTGATTACCCGATGGATGCAAAACCATCTGTCTCATTGGGTACAAAGCAATATATCCCGTCAGAAGAGTCATACATTCTGCCGCAGATAGAGACAACACCGGCCTGGATTTCCTCTAACGTTTAAATGAGGGAACATTCCCAATAGCCACAAATCATCAGTGCTGCAGAATACTACAAGATGATCAAGGTAAGAAAAAGGGACTTCAAATTATTTGAAGAAGTGCAAGGTAGGTTCATCAACATATTAGAAAGAATAAAGCTATACACCAAGGTCTTTTCCGGGAGAGATGAACGAAATATTCTCGACTGCATTTTTGATTTGAGAGAAAGAGGTCGAGCAGGCATTCTAATGGAAAGAACCTATTTTGAGCCAAGAAAGTGGATGTGAGGAAAGAACAGGATCACTATACAATGCGGCTACTATTACAACTTTACTAATGTTAGACAAGGAAATCCACTTGGGATTTTGAGACATTATCAGGTGGACCCAATACCTCCCATGATAAAATGGATGATTAATAGTATGGTTCGATTGAGCATACTGCCAACGGACTGTATTCCTAACAACTGTATTATCAACATATATGATGAAGGAGACTGCATACCTCCGCACATTGACCATCATGATTTTGTGAGGTCTATCTATATGGTCTCATTCATGAGCAAGAGCAACATCCTGTTTGGAAAAGAAATAGATATTATTGGCCCTAGTGAATTCAGAGGGTCTGTGGAAATTTTGCTACCTGTTGGTTCAATACTAGTTCTTAAAGGAAACAGAGCGGATGTCGCCAAACATTGCATTCCAGGGGTACGACACTGCAGATTGTTCATGAATTTCCAGAGGATGGATGACAATAGAATGTCATACGGATTTCGACCAGACTTGGAGCTGGAAGAAATAGTACCAAATGAGTTATGAGAGGGTTGCACCTCTAAGCACATGCAAAAGGAACTCTTGTCCTGGAGCGTGGCTTAGAAGTTCAGCTCGATCAGGAGCTTGCCTCACCAGAGACAGACACTCAGAGGATTATTTTTTACTGTATTTCCATTACAGCAGATTAGACATGCTCAGCCTATGATATGTACTTGGCATGGGATATTTTTGGATTTGCTTTCATGCAGTCAACATAATAGTACTTTTTGAGGCTTTAGCCTACACTCAATCTGTAACATTTATTTGAGCAAATTAATGAAATCTCTTTCAAAGTTCTATCTGTTTGTTCAATTACCCTTTTTGGTGCGATAAATAAAAGCCACGAACCATACATTGGTTCGAGATTACAATGAATAAAGAACAAAATAATAAAAACTTAATAATAAAAAATCAAATAAAACACTCTTTTGGAAATTAATCAACCCACAAAAATTAAATAAACCCTAATAAGAACAACAAGAAAATAAAATAAATTTGTTGAGTCAATTCTCTCGCTTTTGAGGTCTCTTACTCTTTGCTTGTGCAGCACAGCTATCCTTGTCTACAATAACTCTTCACATCCTTATGAAATTTCACATTCTACAAAAAACCTCACAATATTTTGTACATTTTCCTCAACAATGTTAGACTTTTTCACAGGACACATTTCTGTGGGTTCAACACCACAAACTCTTTGTAAATTTCAATTCTCATTTTGGAATCAGTCCTTTACTTTTGATTCCCTCCTTTTGAGATCAGTTCCTAACTCCTGACTCTCTCTTGAGATTGATCCTTAACTTTCAATTCTTATTTTTGGAATCAGTCCTAACTTCTGATTCACCCCTCCTTTCGAGGTCGGTCCCTAACTTCTGACCCTCTCTTAAGATTGATCCTTAACTTTCAATTCTTATTTTGGAATCAGTCCTAACTTTTGATTCCCCCCTTCTTTTGAGATCGGTCCCTAAATTTTGATCCTCTTTTTGAGATTGATCCTTAACTTTCAATTCTCATTTTTGAAATCAGTCCTAACTTCTGATTGCCCTCTTTTCGAGTTCGGTCCGTAACTTCCAACCCTCTCTTGAGGTTGATCCTTAACTTTTAATTCTCATTTTAGAAACAGTCCTAACTTTTGATTGCCCCCTCCTTTTGAGATCGGTCCCTAACTTCTGATCCTCTTTTTGAGATTGATCCTTAACTGTCAATTCTTTTCTTTGAATCAGTCTTTAACTTCTGATTCCCTCCTTTTGAGATTGGTCCCTAACTTCTGACCCTCTCTTGAGATTGATCCTTCACTTTCAATTCTCATTTTTTGAATCAGTACTAAATTCTGATCCCCCTCTTTTTGAGATCGGTCCCTAACTTCCGATCCTTTTTTTGAGATTGATCCTTAACTTTCAATTCTCATTTTTGAAATCATTCCTAACTTTTGATTCCCCCCACCTTTCGAGGTCGGTCCTTAACTTCCAATCCTCTCTTGAGATTGATCCTTAACTTTCAATTCTCATTTTAGAGTCAATCCTAAACTTTTGATTCTCACCTTTTGAGATTAGTCTCTAACTTCCGTTCCTCTTTTTCAGATTGATCCTTAACTTTCAATTCTCATTTTTGGAATCAGTCCCAACTTTTGATTCCCCCCTTTCTTTTGAGGTCGGTCCCTAGCTTCCAACACACTCTTGAGAATTGATCCTTAACTTTTGATTCTCATTTGGGAATTAGTTCCTAACTTCTAATTCCCTCCTTTCGAGGTTGGACCTTAACTTCTGGCTCTCTATTGAGATTGATATCTAATTTTTAATCCTAATTTTGGGATAAATTCTTAAATTATGGTTCCCTTCTTTCGAGGTTGGCACCTAAATTCTGAATCTCTTTTTGAAATCGATACCAAAATTTTAATTCCCACCCCAAGGTCAGTAATTACATATTGATTCCCATCCTCTATAAATACCTAAAACTTGATAACTCAAACCAACTCTCCAGTCCCCAGTGAGAGTTCCTACTTCTTGACTTCGATCAAATATTCACTTGATAATTCCACAGCGGAAACAAATAGCACACACAATTGTATACCTCCTTCTTGGTATGTTGACTTAGAAATCTATCTTGATTTCGTTGATCTTGTCGGCCAACGCCAATATGCATGGTGTGCTTGCCCAACACACCACACCTATTGGGGGTCCGTTAATTGACCAAACTTTTGGTTGAGGTTTAGTCTTTCCTCTTTAGTAGGCTAAGTTCTAGCAATAAGAATTTCTTGTTGACTATTCATAGAAAATTAGAAGAGGAACCCTCACCATTAGAAATTCTACACTCCTCTTTGCTCAACTTGAAATTCCACATATTGGTCATAACCTCTAGCACTTAGTAGGTAGGGTCAATATGGGGGAGCTCAAGGTGAGTTCTTATAGAACTACTTGCCCTTAAGGTTGACTCTGGGTGTTTATCTATGGCTAATGCACTCACTTTCACTCAATTTCACTCATTTGCACTCACTTGCACACATTATCACCTATACCCACTCACAACCTTAAACCCAAAATTATTGACTTTGACCCCTTGATCCTTTGGGAGACTCATGTAGATGGTTCCCTAAACCCACTCGCCCTAGGCTAGGGTTTAGCTAAGACCAGTACGTAGAGGACCCAAAAGAAAATTCCATTGGTCCATAACTCATTTGTGGTGATTTCCCAATTCTACTAAAAATATCCAACTCAACCTTTACCCCCAAACCTACCCAAATTACCTAAGCACCTCCAATCCCCAAATTTGGTCAAAATCCTCAAATTCATCCAAAATACCCAAACTTGTTCAAAATTCATTTCAAATCTTTTGAAAATACCCAAGCTACCCAAAATCACCCAAAATTCCAAAATTCCAAATTTACCAAAATACCCCCCAAAATTGCCAAAATTACAAAAATACCCTTGGCACCCCAAACCTTCCCAAAGCATCTAAAATCACTAAAAATGACTCCAAAACTCATTTGGACCCCTCAATTGGACCCATTTTGACCAATTTAATAATTTTTTGACCAAAACCCCCAAATTTCCTTTAAAGGGCCAATTTCCCCAAATTTACCTCAAATGTCCATCAAGTTGGTCCTAATTTCCCCCAATTTCAATCATAAACTCAAATTAACTTTCTATGTGACAAATTTAAACAAAATACAAGCTCAATTGGCCCTTGTTTGAGCCAAATTTTGATCTAAGTTAAAACCTCAATTTTGGTCCTATGGCCTAATCCCGCCAAATTGAACACCATGGCCTACTCCATTGGCCTCAATTTGAATCCTAAACTCTTCATAACATTCCTACACATCAATATTGACCTTCAATTGGCCTTTTTGAGGCCTCAATTTTATTTAATTTCCAACCAAATCCAAAAATCCTTAAATTTACCCCAAATTGGCTATGTTATCAAGTTCCACCGAATTGATTGCCCTAACCCCAAAATTAACACCCAATTTATGTTGAAATACTTTTTATAATTTTCCTTTAGACCATTTTAAACAATTAATTTGGAGTTATCCCAAGCCTAGTCCAACCTAGGCCCAAGTCTAGCCCAACATACCCAAATTGATCAAAAGTCCAAAATCCTTCAAATTGAACCCCTAGTTGAACTCAATCCTTCACCAAAAATGTTCATTACAATCATCTACATAATATTGATCAATCAATTGGGCTCAAATTCATGGCTAGCCTAACCCAAACCTAACTTTTATCCATTTGGACACAAATTGAACCCATACACCGAAATTGGCTCAACCACTCTAAAGTCACAAAATTTAGGACTGTACAGCCACAAAGCTCCTCCTAAGGACCAGGCTAAATCATTTTGGACCAATGGATCCCCAAATTAAGGGATTTATGCCCATTTATGGGCTTTAAACCAAAATCTTCCCCATCATCACTTGCCATTGAGGGTTAATTATAATTAACCCTCCCACTGGCTCACTTGACCTCCTGGCCACCTCCCCTGGCTCTGCCAGCCAGCCTATTGGCCAGAAAACACCAAAACCAAGAGCACCAAGTTCAAATTTAAACAAGAACTCACCCATCTGCCTTGGTCAATTCTGATTGGCTTTAGCACTTCAAAACGCCCTACCTAAGCAATATTTTCCACCCCTCAATTGGCCCTGACAGCCAGCTTAAGGCATTTTTATTTAAACCTCACCTCCATGGACAAGTGAAGAGAGTTGAAAATTTTCTAAGGAACCTCTGTCAAATTGCTTCCAGAGACTCCTTAGGAGCCCCTCAATTCAAGCCCAACATTTTTCCCCTCTCGTTCCCTCTTCTAGTGTTCAATTTTGAGCTAAAAGTTTCAGTCAAAAGTATGACATATTTCCCCATAGCTCTACTTTGAACTAAACCTCAATTAATTGTGCCCACAACAATCCCATAGTGAGAGGAGTTGATCCCCCACAAAAGCCCCCTCTCAAACAGCCTCTAGTATAGACTTCAATTAACACCTAAAATCGAGTATGGTCGAAATCATACCTAGACCATTCACCAAGGCTTGGGACTTCATCTGGAGCTTCATTGGGACCAATTGAAGCTACCAAAACCATCTGACTAAGGCATCCCCTCTCAGACAAAGGTATTGAACTCCAACCCTAAACCAAGCTTGTTTTGATTTTCCATACGTCTTTACTACATTTCATACCGTATAATCCATATAGGTAGGTTCCTCTTGTGCAGATGAAGGTTTAGGAACAAACCCCATGCGATTTGGTTGAGTCTAGCCTAAGATCTTAAGGTTTTAGTGTGAACGACTCATGGGTTAGGTCACTTGGGGGATGATAGCGGAGAGCCGTCCGATCTTGCATGTATCCAAAGGATTGAAGAGATCAAGTCGAACATATCTATGATGCATAAAGCGTGGTACGTGTGGAGGCTACATGGCTGACGACATCAAATGGTGGAGCGACGCATGGAGCCTTCGGAGCTGCCTAGTATCCAGTCAGCGTCGTGTGGATAATAGAAAAATAAGGATTTTTGAATTTTTTTAAAAGCCTAAACTTAGAAAATCCTTATCTTTCTCTAAAAAAATAAAAAAAATTAAAAGAAATATACCCCCTTGCTCAGTGAACAGAGGAGAATAATAAGGACTGAAAATAAAAAAATTATTTTTTCACTCCCTAAGTCTTAATTAATTAAATACCCTCTGTGGTATTTAAATCTCAACGACATAAAACATTTGACCATGGCTTGGAGTTTTTAGAGTTTATTGCTCATGACAGTGGCCATGTCTTTTGACTTTTCCAAGGCCAGAGGGCATCTCTATGCTTCTAACCCTAATTTTCAAGCTAAGGTGAACATTTTGGCTTACTTTAATTATATAAATCAAAATATCACTTGGAAAATTATGAGAACAGTTTTAGTAGATTTCCTGTATTCAGAGACATCTAGGAAAAACATTTTGTTGCTTTAAGTCATGTTGTGAATTTTTATACTTAGTTAAATACAAATACCTTGTTTTAATTTTTATAAATTAAATACATATAAAAAATTAACAAAATTAATTCCACATTGTTCATAAAAATTATGTCGACCCAGTGTAAAAATACTAATAATTTTTTGATTTAGTCTAGGCAGTAAAATGGATTTCTTAAGGGAACCTTGCTTTTTGTATAAAATAATGATATTAAATTATATATGCTTAGAAAAATTATGCAAACTTATTTTCTAAGTTCCTTGTGATCATGGGCATTTTATAAAAATAAAACCCATTTTTTGTGAAAATTCTTCATTTTTCAAATATATTTTGAATTAAAAATAATTAAAATAATCAAAATTTTCAAAAATACAAAATATGGTTTGAAACGAGTGGGAATGTCCATTGATTTCTTAAAATTCATTAAGAAATTTTTCCAGTTTTTTTCAAAGTTAAAAATAAATTTTAAAGGCTTAAAAGTGAATTTTTCATATTTTCTCACTAAAATAATTATATTAAATAACTTAAAAATAACAAAAATATAAAATTATATTCTCTGAGTTTTTTAAATTAAAAGGAATCTAATAAAAATATAAAAGATAATTTTTGTAATTAGAATACTATTTTTTATTTAAATAAATTATGAAAATTGATCTAAAAATAAATAATAAAAATAGAAATTTGATTCAAAAATCATGAAATTTTGTCTGAGTGTTTCTTTGACCTTAGAAAACCTCTAATATTTTTTTTATAAATATAAATTTTATTTTGGATAATTAAATAAATTAACTTTTGAAAATCCTATTTTCTAAATTTAAATAATTATCTAAATAAATAAAATTTTGAGTGGTCCACATATCCTCCTCTAACATTTTAATTATCTCATGTGTATAACACTTTAAATCTTCAAAGTCATTTGAGTTGTGTTTAAGGAGTTATGTGGTGAAGTCCCTCAAAGACAAGGTAGTCATTTTAGACTTTGGCGCCTTAATCAATATTTAGAGTTAACCAGAGATAATTGGGTAACTTTGATTCTTATAAACATGTTTGGATGATTGAAATACAATGGGATTATAAGGTAAAAACTCACCCACCACCTTTGCACAACATCAACAGATAATAAATTCCCCTAATCTTCATGACTTAGAAGTCGACAAATATCAAAAGTTTCGAGTGAGACGCTTAAGCTAAAAGGATCATAATTTACTTTCCTTAAGCCCAAAATTGATGATAATGTGATCTTTAAATGAAAATAAACATCACTTAAACTAAAATCTTAAACTTCACCAAATTCCCCATTATGATTGCTAAGGGCATTGTAGTGACCTAGACTCGATATCTAAGCTCAATCAATTTGATTTAGAAGATAATTGGGTTGATCATCAATATCTTTAAACACTCAAAGTCAAACGTTACTTGTGGGCACCACAATCTTAAATAACTCAAACTGCCTTAGGGGCACTCACACATAACTCTTAAATGAAACATCAATTGATTAGTCGAGCACACTATCCTTGGGATAATTAAATTGTTGAGTTTCACTAAGCAACGGTGTCGTCACACTTCAACCTCGAATGATTGATGGAACAATATGATAAGTTCAAAATGAACTCAAAATAATTCATGAGAGCCTCAAATTAGTTCAGGGTTATATCCCGAGCACTTTGAAATCTTTTGATTATTTTGAAGGAGAAATTGAACTTATCATGATTTGTCCTAAAATCATCTACTAGGATCTTCAGAGATTCAACTAAATCATAATGTGGGATTTGGTAGCTAAACCTTCATCTACTCATACAATTTAAATTCCTTGCAACATTATATACATGCCTTGCAAGTACTGACCTTTCAGGAGGTGGAGACGAGAAGACTCTCCAAGTACGCTTTTACAGTTTATAGTTTCATTTTCTCTTTTACTTTCCATATTGTACTTTCATGCTTACAAACTTGCATGTTAAACAACGATGTCACCCTGCATGAAAATCAAAATTGCTAGGATAGCCATAAAATCAAAACCAATTTAAAATAAACCAAGTTAAATACCACCGCCATAACATTCAAATATAAAAGAACTCAAAATTTAATCACAAACATCACAAAAACCACAACTATAACTAAATTAAGACGTCTTAATTGGATGGTCGGGAATTTCTCAGAAGATGTAACTTACGGTTGCTAACGTGGCTTCCTACGGTCTAAATGAAAGTATGAAACTCATTAAGTTGAGTTTAGTAATTTCATTTGGACTAAGTAAATCCAACAGAAAATAGTGGTACCAAAATGAGGGAACCGTAGGATCTTAATCAGTGTCGCTCTAATCAACTTTAACATGCCGCATAATATTTAAAAGAACTACAACCATAGGGTCCTCTGATTTGACACCATAACTTGACATACTAGAAAACTCAAATTCGTCATGGGAAGTAGCTTGGAGCTAGCACTGTAGGCAACGTGACCATCTTCAACAACAAAATATGTCTTCCCCAACTAAACCCATTTTCTTCCTTAGAATTAAGCAACCAAGCCATATGATTTTGAGGTTGTCTGCTTATGCAAAATAAATTCTCACCTCATATTTAGGCCTTTGTACAACTCTGCTGTACAATTTAAGCCCTAACTCGTTTGAGGAATCTGAGGCTGTTGTTTATCACGACTTAAACCCTCACATCTTCTAGTCTATTTGTGTTATGGTTTCACACAAATGTAAGCCCTAACAAATAAACTTGGCAGGATACAACACCTAAATATTTTTCCTCATAACTGAAGCCAAACAATAGGATAGACTGAGAAGTCACCGAGGTTCTCTTCTGGATTTGTGACATCCTCTAGTTTTTCTTCTAGATTCTACAATAAATGTTCCAAATTTGAGCCATTTCCATTTCACACCTCGTTTGTCAGGTCTTATTGAAAATTTCTATCATTTTTACTTCTTAGAAGATAATTTTTTCCTGATTTTTATCGAGAGTTTTTTTAAATGACTTCGGTCATTTAAGATGTAATTAAATATAGGGGCTTGCCCATATAGCAATCTTGTCTGAACCCAACTTAATATAAATCCTATTTAATTCTTAATATTAGATAGGGGAACTTGTCGACAAATAAAACANTGATGGACTCGTTTAATGTATTGTACTTTTTCAATCAAGAGTATGTCGTCTATGTATCGTTGCCATTGTCACATATTATTTATTATATTGTTTAAAAATCTATCATTTTTTTTCAGATTTTATATTATGGATGAAGCAAAAATTAATTAAATCTGCACTGTTGTTCTCACCCTTACATTGCTATATCATTACTTCCATGCATGTGTTGATCAAAACCCATGCATGACGTCGAGTAATATTTGAGATAGATGGGTGGGGGAGTTAATACGTGGTCACCCAAAACATTTTACAAATATATTCCGTATAACAAAAGTAATTTTTCTTGACCTGCTTAATAAACTTTAAACCCTTCAAGGATTGCATGGTTCATCAAGAACAACAGCTATAGAGGTGTTGGCAATAAGACTTTACATTTTATCCCATNGTGTGTGTGTAAATTAAAATGTCATTTCGAAGCGGGCGACGAGATTTTGATTTCGGCGGTTGACAGCTTCTAATGGGCAACTCCACAACCTAAAATAACTCCGACAAGTCTCTATCTTAATGAATCTCAATTCCAAGAATCTTTCTCGTTGGACCTAAGTCTTTCAAATTCTTGGCTCAGTAAAACTTTCAAACCACAGACATCATTCATATTCTTTGCAGCAATCAATATATCATCAACATTTAATAACAAAAAAATAATAGAACAATCATCAAGGCTCTTCACATAAAAAAATAATGATATTCACATCTCTTATAGCTAATCTGAATCATGTAGGAGTTAAACCGCTTGTACCATTATCTTAGAGACTGTTTCAACCCACACAACGATTTCTTTAATCTTCAAACCAGATGCTCCCATCCATATTGAGTGAACCCTTCAGGCTATTCCATGTAAATTTGTTCCTCCAAATCACCATGCAAGAAAGTAGTTTTAACATTCTTCTACTCCAAATGAAAATCCCAAATAGTTACCAATGCAAGCACTTCCTTGACTGAAGCATGTCTAACTATAGAAGAAAAGATTTCATCATAATTTATTCAGTTCTGCTGTGAAAATCCATTTGTTACCAGTCGAGCCTTGAAATTTTCCCTTTCTTTTTTTGATACTGCTAGTTTCCTTTTGTACACCCACTTGCAACCAATAACCTACTTTTCCTCAGTAAGCTGAACTATCTCCCATGTGTTATTTTTCTGCATAGACTCCATCTCCTCAACCATTGCACCCATCCATTTCTCTTTGTCATAGCTAGTGATAACTCCTTAAAAAGTGGTTGGATCATTGTTGCCGATGAGAAGTTCACAAGGGACCAAGTCTTCATAACCCAATATGCTAGATAGCCTTATATTGGTGAGTATTTATCTGTCTCTGGCTAGACTATAATTTTGCAGATCATCTAGAAAGGAATCACCAGATACTGGATTTGAACCTTCAACTCTCTCAATTATTTTTAGATGTTGTTCTAAATCCATCTGCACTGCATTTGAACTAGAACTATTCTCTGCATCTTGTCTTGATTTTTCTGCAACATAGACTGTTCATAAAAAACTGCATCTATAGTGATCACCATCTTCTTTGTAATCGGATCCCAAAACTTGTATCCTTTCACACCTTTCTTGTAGCGCAAAAAGATGCACTTCTTGGATTTTGCATCAAGTTTGATCTTTCATCTCCAGGTACATGCACATAAGTAGGACAACCAAAAATCCATAAATGATCAAAATTAACTGGATTACCTGTCCATACCTATTCTGTAACCTTACCACCCAATGATTTCTGAGGTGATCTATTGACGAGATAACATGCCATATTCACAGCGTCTGCCCATAAACTCTTAGGAAGCCCTGCATTTAGGCCCCGTTTGGGGCAGCTTAAAAGTGTGGAGGCATTTTTAAAAACACCGCCTTAGTGTTTGGTTAGTGCACTTCCAGTGAGTTTTTAAAACCCGTGTTTCACTGTTTAGTCTAAATAGTTAACGTAGGGCTATAGGCGCAAATCACATTTTGGTCAAGCTATTTTCCTCTGCTGCCCTCTTTGCTCTTGCTTGCCCTGTTCTTCGCTCGAGTGATCGTGCCCTACCTACCCAAGAGAAAAGTGTATAGTGGTAAAAAAAAATTGTTCACCCTCATCTCCTTCCTCTTCTTCTTCTTCTTCTTTGCATTTTCTGGGTTTCTCCTCTCCCGTCTCATCCTCCCTCACTGTGTAGTTTTTTCTGCGAGATTGTATATAGAGTTTCATGGCTTTCTGGTGTGATACAATTATTTCTGGTTCATGGTTGTTGTAAGATGCATAAAAATGAACACCGTTTACATTTTTCTTAGTAAGAAGCAGTTGTTTTACGGTTTTTTGGTTCGAGAACTTTCAGGTTTTTAAGAAATATGCTCCCATATTTGATCCATAATAATGCCAGAAATCCTACAATTGTTGTTCAAGGTTACTATGAACACCATTTACATTTTTTTAAAAAAGAAGAAGTTCTTTTAGGGTTTTGAAGTTTGGTAGAAATTTTGGAATCTAGATTTGCGGTTCATGGCAAGGATTTGAGTGTAATTCAAAGGTGAATGTCTACAGTTTATAAAAAAAATAGAACTTTTTAGTTTGCTTGATGAAAAATAGAACTTTTTAGTTTGCTTGATGAAAAATAGAACTTTGCGTTCATGGTTTTTGAAAGTGGTTTTTAACTGCAATTCTTTTATTGAGTTAGACGGTTCAGAACATAAATTTTTGGCAAATCCATTTCTCTTTAAAAAAAATTATGTCGTGAAGCTATTTCAAGCTAGATGTCAATGTTATTTTCTTCATGAAAACGTTCAAATAATCACAAGTTGCATTCACCTCCATGATTGATGCAAAGATATTTAAAGGCATTTATGTATCTTTTTCGATCATAATCTTTATGCTTTTAAAAGTTGAAATAGCTTCATACTTTAGCTTATCCAAACTTGTACCAAAAAATGAAGATAAGCTTTCTATTATAATCTTTATGGAATGTCATCAATGTTAGATTAATGGGTCCTCATATATCAGAGCTCCCACATTCCCTTCACTCTCCTTGATAAAGTTTTTTACAAACAACACATTCTGCACAAAATTATGAATGACTTTGAATTCTTAGAAGTCCTGACACTTTTTGTTTATAGCGTGAAGATGATGTTGTGGTTCAAAGGTGAAGGTCTACAGTTGAAAACATAAGGGACAAATACATACATACTGCACAATTTTGATGTATATAATCCAACACCCCAGCCATTCATATTTACATTGGTACCATTAAGACCTCCACTTTTCCAAAGGTTACCACTCCCAATGACAGAAAATTTAAAGTTCTTGTGTTGCAGTTGATTGTCCTTAATTATATCAATTATTTTCGTATTGCACTTGATTTTCCTAAACTAATACCAAAGGTATACAATTATATCAATTTTTTAAATTTTAAAAAGTATGGAATACTTGTTGTGAATATGTGATTGTATTGCTGTTGGTTGTCCTTAGTTACCATGCATGTCATCTGTAATAGACCATAAATGCATGAATTTGTAGGAGGGTTGGAATCCTTCTATCGCTAACATCCATGCTCTCTTTCACTTGCATAAAAGGAATATTTAATTTTTTACATACATGCCATCTTACCATCTGTTCAGGTCTCAATAAAAAATGAGTAAATCTAAAGAGGCTGGATCATCGGGTATGTGGGATAGAGAGGCTACTAGTATTTTTTGTGATTTCTGCCTGAGGGAGGTCAAATTGGGAAATAGACCCACTGCTTATTTTCATAAAGAAGGTTGACAGAATCTCACGGCTAAATTCAAGGAAATAACTGGAAGGGATTATGATCGGATGAAACTAAAAAAAATTGGATCAATTAAAAAAGGACTGGAAAATTTTGAAAGAGCTCAAAAGGGGATCAACTAGATTGGGATGGGATCCACTAAAGCGAACAATTGATGCACCCGAGGAATGGTGGGAAGAAAAGTTAGAGGTAATTACATCACTATTTTCCCAAATTTTTAGAGTAAAATGTTATGAATATTGATTACATTTTTCTTGTTGTTATAGGCAGTGCCAGCGATAAAAAATTCAAATTAACTGACATTGAATCGGCTTTAGAGGAAAAGTTGGATGGTATGTTCACTGGCATTGTAGCAACAGGAGCCCATTTTTTCACCCCAAATGAGCAGGGCTTCTTAACCTTAGCCCAAGATATGGAGATCGAGCATATAGGTGATTCAGGAGAAGGTCCCAGCCAAATCCCCACAGATATCCAATCCACTAGTGGAACAAAGCGTTTCCGACCTACAAAAAATAAAAAAGGTTTTGCATTTGTTAGAGGTTTTATTAAGATATTGATTGAAACATGCAAAGCAAATTCCAAAATGACGAAGGACAAGCTATGCATGTTAAGTATGTCAAGTTGTTAGGGAACTCTACTCGCAGACAGTTCTTTGAGAATTTGTACAGTATTTTGTCTTCCCTATTTGCACTCTTTTATGAACGATTGAATGCTATTAATGTAACTTCACTACTACTATTGGGTTACATTGACTATTTATGTGATGGACCCCTATCTATTTATTTCTTATGTGTTATTAATGTGATGGACTCGTTTAATGTATTGTACTTTTTCAATCAAGAGTATGTCGTCTATGTATCGTTGCCATTGTCACATATTATTTATTATATTGTTTAAAAATCTATCATTTTTTTTCAGATTTTATATTATGGATGAAGCAAAAATTAATTAAATCTGCACTGTTGTTCTCACCCTTACATTGCTATATCATTACTTCCATGCATGTGTTGATCAAAACCCATGCATGACGTCGAGTAATATTTGAGATAGATGGGTGGGGGAGTTAATACGTGGTCACCCAAAACATTTTACAAATATATTCCGTATAACAAAAGTAATTTTTCTTGACCTGCTTAATAAACTTTAAACCCTTCAAGGATTGCATGGTTCATCAAGAACAACAGCTATAGAGGTGTTGGCAATAAGACTTTACATTTTATCCCATAATGAATTCATTAGAGGAGCTATGGAATGATTTCAACATTCCTCAGAAACTATAAGTAGATATTTCTTAATTGGGTTGAATGCGCTGATGAGCATGGCATGTGAAATATTCAAGCCAGAGGACCCAACATTCCAGTCCATCCCCACACATGTTGCAAATGACCCTCGATATATGTCGTTCTTTAAGGTGCTTTACCAATTTAAATTTCAGTTACTACAATTTTACACATGATTTTTATATTGATAAAATCATCCATCACAGGATTGCATCAGAGTTATTGACAGAACACATGTTGATGCACGTCTTTCTAGCACAGAGAAAGTTGCATACATTGGAAGGTGCGGATCCCAAACACAAAATATAATGTTTGTTTGTGATTTCAACATGTGTTTCACCTATGTGATGTCTAGTTTGGAAGGTAGCACACACGACAAATGTGTTTTCAAGTATGCTACTAGCAATGGAAAATATTGTTTCCCTTATCCACCACCAAGTATGGCAGTCGTGTTTTACTTTTGACCATCTGAATTTCTATAAAATTTCTAAAAACCAGAAAACATTACATAAGGAAGTATTATTTGGTCGATGCTGAGTACCATTTACAAAGTAGTTATTTGAAATCATATCCAGATACAAAATATCGTGTACCTTATTTAGAGAGATCGAGCAGAGTTGCACGAGGCAAGAAAGAAATATTTAACAAAAGGCATTCATCCTTGCATGGTGTGATCGAGAGATTGTTCGGGGTTTGGAAGAAGAAATGGGTTATTTTAAGTGATATGCCAACTTATCCATTTCCAAAACAAGTCTAGATTGTAGTGGCCACAATGGCACTGCACAACATCATTTGACAACATCAATCCAGGACAAAAGCAGAATTTGCCGTTATAGAAGAACATTTATTACAAATACCACTCGAGGTATTTGAATACCATGTTGGATGTACTATCCCACAAATCAAACTCGATTCAATAGAATCACACACCCTAGATGGAGAAAGTGCTTCTAAGATGGTGGCTTTGAGAGAGCAAATAACAAATGGCATAAGTTTAGCCATCTAGACATTTTTGAATGCTACTTTCTCTACTTCACTTATGCTTTGAATACATACTATTGTGTCGAGCTGAATAACAGGCAATATTAATTAGCATGTTTTTTAGGCAATATTAATTGGCATGATTCTATTGTAACCCCATGGTTCGAAGAAGCAACAGTGAAGTTGCATATCTTTTAAGAATTAATACTATTATTCTTGAAAAGAAGGTTACATATCTATGGCATTTTATTTAAGTACAATTTTATTCTTGAGTCAATGAGATGCAGTTTAATATATGTAAATATCCTTTGGATGGGCAAGCATTTTCCAAGGGATGGTCAAGCATTTTCCATGAGGTTACATATCTATCAGTTTGGATGGCCCAATTCTTTAAGGGAAACCGCTGTTATAAATAGCCTATTGGGCGCAATTACAATGTAAATTAGATCAGTGTAGCTTCACGGGGAAGGTGCAGTTACAATGTACATAAAATCTGTATAAGAAGGAAAAGGGGAACACTTCATACATTTTTTGTGAGAAGCATCAGTTGGCAGTAAATGAATTGTATGATTAAAGGTAAATTAAACACTGCATACATTTTCTGCAGACTTTCTTAAGCATTTGTATGAGTAAAGGTGAATTATATAGACTGCTCACTTGGGCAAGCATTTGTTTGGTTTCTATTATATGGTAGAAACTATATGAAAGTATTTCTGTAGCTGCTATTAAATTTTGGACTTGTGTCATCAGCAGAAAAATTGCATGGCTGCTATTATATGTCATCAGCAGAAAAATTGCAGTTTGTTTCTATTCACATGAAGTTGTTTAATATTATGGATATATTTGCATATGTAATGGGTGTTGTATATGTCATTGGTTAGGGCTTCTAATTTCTATTATCAGCTAGTCTTTAGTTGATGCATATAAGAACAACCTTGAGTTGATACTTATATGAACATGCATATAGACAGCTTCACTTATCTGAAATAAATGCATATAACTTATTTGGAATAAATGCATACATGTTGTGAGGGTGTCCATTTTTTTTTACATTTTTTTACAATTACTTGCTAGTTGTTGGTTCGGTAAGCATGTGTTTTTCTGTTTGCTGCCTCAGTTATCTTGCTTGGGAGAAATGTGAATATGTATATAGTATGTAGTATCTTTTCTATAGAACTCTTGTTAAAATACCTGCTTGGGTGATATTTGCTTAGGGGATATTTACTAGTTGCTGGTTGGAGAGCTTGGTTCTGAGCACATGTTACAACTTCAACTCCTCCATTCTATGCTTTTCTGATGCAATCTTTTATTATGTTAGCAAATAATTATTTTTATAAACAGTGAGGTTCAGGTATTACGGGTTTATAAGCATGATGCTACCTATTTTGAATTTGAGTAATCTTGTAAATTTCACTTGCAATGGCTTATGGAGATATATAAATCAAAATATATTAGGAACATGCTTTCATTGAACATAAAGGGTTTTATTCTCATTGCATATTTGAAGAAATTGCATGGGTTAGACATTGCACTTCGGGAAGATGCTCTTATAGAAATTTTATTTATGTTAACATCTGTGGGGATGTTAAAAATGATGTTTTTAGATGGAATAGAAAGAAGTTCCTAGATCCAAAAAAAAAAACTTAATGAGCTGCAACAGTGTTATTCTAGCTTCTTATAGTGTTGAAATTGGTTGGATTTTTCATACTTCGGTAAGTATATTCTTAATATTTCCTCAAAATTTTTACTGATCTATTATCTTTTTATTATCTGCAGGATGATGAGTTCTAAATATCCAGGGAAGTCTAGGCAAGTGATGTGCTGGTGCGGGCTACTGACCTTTCTACTCACGTCACAATAACCACATAGCTATGGGAGGCAATTTTATAGATGCCCGTGGTGGACACAAAAATAAGAGGACTGAACTTTCTTCAGGTGGGCTGACAGTATGTCACTTTCTATGAAAACCCAACTAAACACCGCTGCTTGGAGTTTGTCGGTATCACAATTTCAGGACACCGCTCTTGGTTATAGTGCTTCCATTTCTATGGTATCCCAGACAAACAGGTTTGCTCTGGGTTTTGGAGTGTCTGAGTTGGGCAGCATGGGTCGTGATATGCTGCTACATTTTAAAGTTAACATTATTAGTTTTTTCCTTGTAATTGTAACATGTTATTATTTCTTTTTTTTTTTGGTCTCATTATACTCCTTATTAGTATGTGAAATTGTATTTTACTTTTGTATATGTAACTGTGCTTGTTTGATGCGATCCAAAATATTTGAGTTATGTAAATATAACACAACTTTTTTTGATTTTCTTGTATTAATATTTAAAATTTAATATTTTTAAGAAAATTACAAATTCTGCGTGACAGATTGTTTATTTAACTAAAAAAGTCTGCAAATAAGTTATTTACAAAACACACAAACCAAAAAGTTAAACAACTTATCCACAGCAGAGGCAGAATAGTCATTTATTTAGAATCAGCTGTTTTCTAAACGCACAAACCAAACAACCAGATTGCTTATTCGGATCAGCTGCTCATCAGCAGATTATCAGAATAACCTGCTTATCAGTAGAAGTTGGATAAGCTGCAGCTGCCCCAAACGGACCCTTGGTCTCAAGCATCTTTCCCTTTTAGTTAAGGACCTATTCATCCTTACTACCACACCATTTTGCTGTGGTGACTTATGCATTAAAAAATGCCTCTGAATCCCATGCTCCTCACAAAACTTCTGAAACTACAAATTAGTGTACTCTGTGTCATTATCAGATCTGAAATACTTCATCTTTCTGCCAATTTGGTTCTCCATCTCAGCTTTCCACAGCTTGAATATAGAGAATACTTCAGATTTCTGCTTCAATAAATACACCAAAAATTTTCTAGAAAAATTATCAACAAATGTAATGAAATACTGAGATCCTCCCAATGACAATTCCCTGGTAGAGCCCTATACATTAGAATGCACATAATCAAGAATTCCTTCAGTTTTATGCTTTCCAGTCATAAAACTAACTATAGTATGTTTTCCAAGAACACAGAACTTACAAAGATCAAGCTTGTAACTTTTAACACCATGCAACAGGTTTCTTTTATGCAATTCTATCATCACTGAGATGACCCAGACACATATTACATAGCTTTGTACTATCATCATCTAACTCCATTGAAGGAACTCCACCTATAACTGTTCTCCCCAAAAGTTTGTAGATATTACCTGCAGCTAACTTTTCTTTCATCACAGTCAATGCACCCTTAACAATTTTGATGGTTTTTCTATCCTCGTCAGCCTTAGGAATAAAACCATTTCTATGTGAAGTGCCCATGGAAATTAAATTATACATCAGATCTGAATTATGTCTAATATTGCATAATTTTCTAATTGTGCCATCATACATCTTAATTCTGACTTCTCCAATACCAACAATATTGCAGCATCTATCATTACCTAGATAAAATGAGCCATAATTAGTTGACCTGTATGAAGTAAACCACTCTTTGTTAGGTGTTACGTGATAAGAGCATCTTGAATCAAGAATCCATGCATCCGTGAACTAAGTTGACAAAACTGAAAGCATATCCCCATCACTGCAATCTGAATTGTCACTCTGCACCTCATTTACAGTCTTTGATGATCCATCACCTTTCTCCTTGTCTGTTTCTTGAGGTTTGGACAATCTCTCTTCGTATGACCTGGCTCCTTGCACTTGTAGCAAAGAATTGACTTTCTGTCTTTGAACTTGGATCTAGAATTTCACCTTCCAGAACCCTCCTTTTTCTTCCTTCCACGATCCTACTTACTCTTAACATATGAACTGTCTCGAGAGCTTTCCCCTGTATTTTGCTTCCACTGGTTGTGAGCCAACAATGCAGTAGTAATCTTATCTACTTTGATAGTTTTTTTTCCATATGTAAGAGTAGTCACCAGGTGTTTGTAAGAATAAGATAGTGAACACAATAAAATCATTGCTCGGTCTTCATCCTCAATACTCACATCAAGCCATGACAAATCTGTGACTATTTGATTGAAGCCATTAACATGTTGTGCCAGATCTGAACCTTCTTTCATCTTCAGCCCATACAACTTTTGCTTGAGATACAATTTATTCATCAGAGATTTTGACATAAACTGAGTTTCCAATTTCTTCCATACCTCCTCTAGAGATTTTAGATTCATCATGTGATCTATAATCTCATATGTCAGGCATAGGCATATAATTGCTATCGTTCGTTGTTGCAATTCTTCCCAATCTTCATCCTCCATGACATCTGGTTTTACTGCCCGCAAATCTTTCAATATTTTTTGTTGAGCTAACAAATCTTTTACTCTTATTTGTCACAATTTGAATTTGCCAGTTCCATCAAACCTCACGACCTTGAATTTTAACAAAAAATTGTCATTTGAAATTGATCATGCAACAAATTATTCTACAATTTTTTGCTCATAATCTTTCTAAAAAAAGATTGAAAAAAAATCTCTTAATTAAGTTTCTTTAATTAAGTTTTTCTTAATTATGTTTTCCCTAATTAAAATTCTCAAAAAAGCAATAATTTTTTTTCTTGAAAAATGTTTGAAATATTTCTTACTTAATTAAGTTCCCCTTAATTAAAATATTTCTTTTAATTAACTGAATTTTCAAAACTTTCATTTCTTTTCTTCTAAGTGGGAAATTTGCAATTCCGCCTCGGCCATGCAAAGAACAAAAGGAAAATTTTTTCAACCTCACTCCGCCCAATAGCCTTCCAAACTGAGTGTCGCGAGCACCTCGCCCAAGTTGAATCCCTCGCCAATGTCACTGCCTGATCGCTAACTTTATGTCGCGCGAAGCTTCCCTTGCGATTCCAAACTGCTCCTCTGGGAACTCCGACGGCTCGCCAACTGCTCCGTCTCCTCCCGAGCAAATATTAATTATGCATTTCAAACCACTCCTCTGTCGTGCGATAGCAAACCATCTTCAGTGATGTGATTTTGCAAACATTGAAGCAAAGCTACGAACGCTTATGTTCGCTGAAGCACAAAAGCTACCACCGAAGCCATTTGGTCGCAAATTTTTCTCGCCTTAGCCCTAGCCGCCAAACTCTTCTGCCCTAGCTGAAACTTTTTTGTCCTTGCCCAGGAACTTGGATCTGATACCAATTGTTGAGAAATTAAGGAGAAGAAAAATAGGAATCAACACAAATCCAGAAGAACAACCAGTGATTTAACAAGGTTCAACAAAGATGGCTACGTTCTCGAGAGCAGAGCGGCTACTTCCTACAGTATTCAAAAAATGTTACATAATATAGAATATGAATAAGACCTATGGTTACATACAAACCTATTTATAACCCTAGAAAACTCTAAATTACAATATGTAATTACACCTGTACCTCACCCCCAACCCATATAAGAAAACTCCCCCGATTTGGACAGATTCTTCTGCTCTGCTCCGCTTCGTTCTAGAATTTGTCCCTTATACGGTATGTGAGCTATAATATAACATTCTCTCTTAATTTTTTTTCTTTTTTTAAACTTGACAATGTTGGTTATGTATTATTCCACTTTTAATGTATGGCCATTTTCCTTATATAAATTTGAATCAACTAAAAGTAAATACTAAAATCTTAGTTGATACACTATTCTCCATTTGATACTTATCTTGTGTATTTTAAAAAAAATGAGATTGCTAATTTCTAACATTTAAATTTATAAAGAAGCATAATAAATTATGTGTGTGTGTGTGCCCATGTTATATTGATGAAACTACTAAAAAAAAATTGATTCTTATAAAATATTTTTTTTACTTTTAGTTTAAAAAATTAGTCATTTTTAATAATGAATTGGAAAGCCCTACTACCACAGTAAAAAATATTTAATTAATTTAAATTTTATGCCTAGCCCAAATGAAACAAAACAAATTACATTTGAATACCATTCTAAGCTCTAGCTCAAACTGGAAAGACCAAATTACATTTGCATAACGTATAATTATAGAAAAATAGTCAACATGATTTTAACTTTTAATGTAATACCAAAAAATAAATTGAAATATTTATAATTCCAATATAACATCATGGCAATTGCTTCTACATTTTCATGACCTTAATTCCTAAATAAAGAATTTTATATAGAACATTCTTAGTATGAGAAAAGACAAGCAAGAAAAAAAATTCACTCAATATGTTGTATAAACCGATTACAATAAAGAAAAAACCTGAATCCAGAAAAATTTGCAATACAGAAACAAAGTGGAACACACAGATTTACGTGGTTCGGCAAATTGCGTACGCCTTTGAAGTTTTAGAGGATTTTATTGTCTTGAAGATTACACCTGCCGATCACCTCGACAATTACAAGAAACTCCCTCTTCTCTCCCTCTTTCTCTTGCCTATCTTTCTTTCTTTCTCTCTCTACGTGAAAGCCACCAAGAAGAAGAAAACAGGACAAACAATAGCTTCACCTGTATGCTACCTCACGTCAAGACCCCCCTCCTTTGTTATGAGCTTCCTTCTCTTTTTTATTCCATCCTTTTGGCCCATATAAAGAATGAAATCCCATTAAGGAAGCTTCAATTCCCTATCCAGGTCACAGCAGGAAAAATATTTATTCATAAGTCACAAAAGGCAATAGCCTTTGGTGCAGAAGCTAGAATCAAATTGCGAATACAGGAGGCAGAAGGCTGAGGAGAGAGAGGCGACAAGTGTTAGTTTAGGAAGAGAATAACAAAACAAATATAGAATTGAATAATTTCCGTAAGTGTCAAATCCACCAATTCAAAAAAGTTGGTCGGGCTCCACAAATTCTCAATTAATCTCCCTTTTAAAGACTGGGACACTGACAATATCATCCATTGGCTATATCATTCTTTTCCTCCAACGAGATATCCTCCTCCTCTACAACTCAAAGCTCTTGCAATCAAGCTAAAAGACCAACTGAAGCTGGACATAACTTTAGTTTCTCAAGAGTAACAACCTTAGATGACATATCAACATCAATATAGTCTTGTATCTCCAAGCTTATTTTAAGGTTACTCATATTTCTTCTTTCAACTCCCACTTCATGGGAAATATTCTGACCCTGCTGAAAACGTTTTTTAACAAGCCTCGCCATGTGCCTCTTATTGCCATCAAGCTCAATATTCTCCCAGTACACCCACATTTTGTGTAATGTCATCTTCATTGTTGGATGTTTTGTTAGCTCCCAAGTCTGATTCCCTGGCAGGGATTTCATCTCCTCCTTCATGGCCAACTTCATAACTCTGACTCTTGTGAGGAAGCCTTCCATGTTGCAAATTTGTGGTACTCCCTACAACTGTAGTAGCAACAGTGTTGAGTAAACCTGCAGTCATATATATTGTGTCGATTTTCTTGTCCCAAGCCAGTACTAATGCTCATTTGGAAACATTCCAGGTGCTATCTGAGAACACTACTGAATGACCACCCTCATTGAGCTGCCTTACATAAATGAGGTTTTTCTTTAACATTGGAATGTGTCTGAATTTTTGCAAAGCCCATTTACTCTTGTCAGAGTACAATATCAATATCTCCCATCCCCACCATGTTCAAAACTTTTCCATCAGCCAGATATACCTTCCAAAAGTCAACTGCAACACAGTTTCACATCAACTCCCGGTGGGAAAATGTATGGAAGGAAGCCCCTAAATCCAGTATTGAGTCATCAATAGAATTGTGAACTCTCAGCAATAACATATCTTGTATTTCTTCAGTTACAACACTAGTGCCAACATTCTTCTTTTTCTTATGATTCATACAAATTTTTTTTATGGGGCATGTTTTTCCACAATGCCAATAGGTTGCCTGCTAATCGGATTTTGCGTTTGATATTTCTCTGTTTGAGTTCCTGTCCTGTGGTCTCCCTTGAGAATCAACATTCAGTGTCAAATTCAAACCCGAAGTCTCGCCAGAATCTTTTCTGTACACCTCTTCAAATCCAATCACGAATATCATCATATTTAAATTTAAATGTACCCACAGAACTGCTAAGGGTCATCCTCATGGCTTCCCATCTATTTGATAATGAAACAAATAATATCAGCACACGTATCTCATGATCATGATCAATTTTAACAGACAATAATTGATTTTTGATGGTATTAAAATTGTTCTAGTGTTGATCAACATACACACCTTCTACCATCTTTAAGTTGAAAATTTTTTTCATCAAGTGCACCTTATTATTCGCCGATGACTTTTCATACATACCTAATAAAGTCACCATGAGAACTGCATTAGTTTTTTCATTGATGATGTTATTGACAACTGGTCCTAATAGGGTTAATCGAATAACCTTTATAATTTGTTGATCCAACAGATTCCATTCAACCTCGTCCATCTTTTCTGTTTCTTTCCTAGTAACGAAAGGAGAAGTTTCTTCCCACAGAGGTTGTTCTCTATCTGCATCCTTCATTAACCCAAATTTGTGCCATTGAATCGCACCATCACTTCATGTTCACTCATTATTCTTCCTTAGATTCGAAACCACGATAAATAAAGAGAATAAATGGATCAAAAAAAATTTGCAAAACTGAAACAAAGTGGAACAAAGATTTATGTAGTTTGGTAAATTGCCTACATCCATAGAGTTGCAAGAATTTTATTATCTTAAGGATTACACCAGTTGATCACCTCGAAGATTTCAAGAAACTCTCTTTCCTCTCCTTCTCTCTCTTTCCTCTCCTTCTCTCTTTCTCTCTCTATGTGATAGCCACCAAGAAGAAGAAAACGAGACAAATAATTGCTTTACACGTATGCTACCTCTCACCAAGATCCCCCTCTTTTGCTATGAGCTTTTTTCTCCATTTTAATTCTTCTCTTTTGCCCCATATAAAGAAAGAAAGCCCATTAAGGAAGCTCAATTTCCTCTTCTCCCCACAACAGGAAAAATATTTCTTTTTAAGTCACAGAAAGTAACTGCCTTCTATGCAGAAGAGGGAGTCAAGTTGGAAATACAGGGGGCAGGTGGCTGAGTAAAGAGAGGGGGCAAGTATTAATTTAGGAAGAGAAAAAAAATACAGAAGTACAATTAAGTAATATAGAAAATTATCTTTTGACTTGTTCTTACTTTAATGTTGTCGATGCAACTACTTTACTTGGTTTGAGATATAGTTAAGAGTTTAATACTTCTAGAAAAATTGTGCTAAATAATAATTTATATAAAATACAACATAAGGGTGTTAACAAGAATTTCAACTTTAAATAACTTTGCACAACAATGCAGTCAAACATACAACCATGCTCAAAATAAATATAGGTTGCCTCATGAAAAATGTTTAAATAAAAGTATTCACTTTGTCTTTTGCAAATTATAATCTAAAACTCTTCACCATGGCTAAATTTTCTTCTATCCAACTCCTAAGTACATCAGCTATTCATTTATTAAATAAGAGGATTTTCATACTCATCATAATATATGCCCAATTCTGTATTTCCTTATGTTTATTCGATTGACTTCATCTTTAAATGCTCAATCATTTTTATGCTAATTTTTTTTATCTTTCTCATGAAGTCTGAGTAGTTTCCTTACTCTGAAACTCTTTCTCAAAGCAAATTTTTATGCTAATTTTTTTGTATCTTTCTCATGAAGTCTAAGTAGAAATAAATTTGTGTTTTGTTATATCTTTCTCGTGAGTTTGAGTAGTTTCCTTTATCTTTCTCCCTACTCTGAGATATGGTGAAATGAAGAGATAATGTCGATGTGCCAATGTTAAAATTTAATATAAATTATGATGGTTTCTTAACTCTGCTCTTAATTTATTTTTTGATCTGACCAATTAAATTGTTAAAATATGTTATGAAACATATGATCCGAGAAATGGAGAATGAGTTCTACAATAGAGTGAGAATCACATTTTGGTCCATGAATGAGTATTTTGTTCATGGAATTAAGTGAAAATAAATAGAGAAATATATATATTATTGGGCGTAGAATTGGAGATTTTAGGGTGATAGACTAAAATCCTCAATTTGGTTTTAGAGTTCAAGGACTAAAGCGAGTGTTAGCCTTCAGCGGAATAGAAGTAGGAGCTTCGAAGTGGGAGCCAGTAACCTCCTAGCCTAACCACAAATTTAGTGACTAAACCTAAGATTAGCCAATGGTTTTCTATAACATTGAATCAGGGTAGAGAGTTAAAATTTATCCTATTTGGCACAATACATATTTAAACCAATATCTCATTTCATTTCACTAAAAACTCATTGTAGTGGGAATGATGTTTTTCATATTAGAAAACTTCATCACATAAGCATAATTATTAATTTTAGATGCTTTTAAATTATGCTACTAGTTAATAATATAGCTTTTATAGTATCTTAAACATTCGAAATTAGTGATAGTAATTTTGTTTGATTTTTGTGAATTTCCTAGTTAATTTATCATTTCAAATTTAAACCTTCCTCGTAGGATCGATATTTGGGACTTAAAATGAAAGTCTTATATTACTTGATAACGATATGTATACTTGCGTAGAATACAAACATTAAGTGCTGAATGTTATTATTAAAAAAACACCACTTCAAGTTTTTGGCACCGTTGTAAAGTGGAGCCAACTTTATAAATTTTACACAATTATATTTCAACAAATCCGTATCAGTGTGTCCATGCTAAATAATTCCACTCTTGAACCTCCTTCTAGTGTTGGAGGTATGCCTACACTCATGAGAAGTATGTCTATGCCACCTCTTGACTAGGAGATCATGCTGCTACAAAGCATCTTTACCCGCTAGCCAGACATACACACAACACAATTGAGTGTAGGGCACACCCACATGCAATTTTGTACAACCGCTCCACGACATTAGCAAGCACACCTATTATGCAAATTAGCACTTTAATAATGTTTTGCGTTTGAATTTGAGCCCTATCTATATAAAATAATGCGTAGAACATTTGAAGGCATTCGTGGCCATTGAAAGGACTCTTTCCTACTTAGTTTTTAGGAGACTTGGGTTCCCTAGAGTTCCCTAGATTTCCCTTGACTTTTCTTTAAGGAAACTTCTAGGGTTTAATCTCTGTGAGAGTCTGGAAAACGTTGAGAGGAGAAGAAATGCACAATATTATATGAGGGAGATTGAAGGAGATTTTGCATTGTATGGAGATGAATACAATGTACTGTAACGGGTGACTGGCTTGAGTTTGAATATTATGTACCTTATTATAATATATTATTTACTTTTCAATAGAAATTTGTGTGTTGTCTTTCCTCATGCATAGTAGCTAAATCTTCATCATATTCTTGAGATGTATAGGATATAGTTTTTTCATAGTCTTATACCTGAGTTTTTCCCTAATCATATTTTTTGTATTTTAGTTTTCATATGTTATCGTGCTAACCTTTTGATCACAGTTTATTCTAGGTATAAGCAATTAAAAAGTTAAAACCTCTTGACCTATACAATTTCTAACTACTAAGTAGAAGAATACGTAGGTCAAAATATTCATTTAGTAGAGTAGATATATTTTTAACACGTGAGTGCAACATAGAAAAGGGACTAGATGATTCTTAGGAATCCTTTAATGGTTAAACCCCCCTTTAATGTTATACAAGTCTCAAACACTTCTTATGACCTAGACAGAGACTAAAGTGTGCTTCTCCATAGTTTTCAAAAATAATGTAGAGAACCCATAGAAAAAATTTAGAGAATTTGTTAGACCGGTGTCACACGAGTATGAACCTTTCACCTTTGAGAAACTCCGATAAAACAGTTCTTTTTGTAATATTTGCAATAGGATTTTAGAATCTCTCATTTTTTTCAAAGCTAAACCCTTCAAATTAGACTTAGAAGTGTAGTAAACTAAAACATTTGTTAGACAGGTTGGTAAGTTTTCTTGTGAGTTCAATACATTGATTCTAATTTTGTATATTACTTGATCAACAGACATGCTTGTGTGATTTACCAATTGCTTCATAGCAATTTCAACCATATTGTTATTTCAGTTGTTGTCGAGATGGACCAAAATTTTAATATTACATGAAACACATTGACTTTATGCATGAACTATTGCTTTTATTGTTTATTTATGTTGTTTTATATTATGTTCTTTATTTTTGAAGAATTGAAAAAAATAAAAAAATTGTTACACCTTTTTATTTAAGTTAATATCTTATGAATTATAGTTCTTTTTTATTTAATTTGTTTTATCTTTACTTGTAATTCATATTTTTTCATTTTTTTACATTAAATTAAAATAACTTCGATAAAGTAGTAATTGTATGCTTTGATCTCATTTTTTATGATATCTAGTTTTTTTTTCTTAGCCATAGGAATTTCTTATTTAATTTTTCTAGAATCTTAGTAATGGGACCTACCGCATTTAAAAATTCAAACCACTTCTTAACTCTTTTTGTAGTTTTAAATATGTGGTTATTGACCTCTAACACTTAGAAGGTTGAGAAAAACATGAGGGACTAAAGAGAGTCCCCATAGGACTATTGAGACCCTGGGTTGCCTTGTGTACTACACTACCCATCATTCCCATTCTTCATACTCACACCACACACTAACCATAATTTACTCAAACAACTTAAAATTGGCCCATGTATAATAAACCAAAATAATGTGCAAATTTATGTATTCATTTTATGCTTAAATTTGGTGATATTGTACTTTAAAGAAGGTTTTTTCATATTTTATTGCAGGTATATCGATTTTAGGCATTTGGAGCANCCACACACTAACCATAATTTACTCAAACAACTTAAAATTGGCCCATGTATAATAAACCAAAATAATGTGCAATTTTATGTATTCATTTTATGCTTAAATTTGGTGATATTGTACTTTAAAGAAGGTTTTTCATATTTTATTGCAGGTATATCGATTTTAGGCATTTGGAGCAAAAAGAAGCAAAAAGAAAGAAATTTGGAGTCCAAATGGAGCATTTCAGCACCCTGGCGCCAGTGGAGCTAGACTTGACACCAGAGGCACCATTTTCTAGAGAGTTGGTACCAGAGGTGCCATATTAAAATCCAGAGAACAGAGCGTACTTTAGTAGGTTGGTGCCAGAGGCGCTATCAGAAGCACTAGAGACAAATTAAGATGGATTAAGGCAGTTAGTGACTATTTTTTAGCAGTTTATGAAGGCTCTAATCAATTAAAACTCGCCATGCAANTAGACTTGACACCAGAGGCACCATTTTCTAGAGAGTTGGTACCAGAGGTGCCATATTAAAATCCAGAGAACAAAGAGTACTTTAGTAGGTTGGTGCCAGAGGCGCCATCAGAAGCACTAGAGACGAATTAAGATGGATTAAGGCAGTTAGTGACTATTTTTTAGCAGTTTATGAAGGCTCAAATCAATTAAAACTCCCCATGCAGAGATTCAATGCATCTAAACACTTTAGAAAGGCTCTTGAATGAAGGTATTTGTCTCTTGGTGTGAAGAGGTGTGCCTTTTGGGAAAAAAAGAGAGAATTTTGAATTATTTTTGAAATGAAGGATGTCCCTAATTAAAAAAGAGAGGAGTCTAGAAAAGAAGGGGGGTGAGACATTTGAAGATAGGAGGTTTGGCCTGAGAGAGAAGTCCTGGGAGAAGAGATGATTTTCTTCTTGAGTTGTAGGAGGAGATGGAAGGTAAGAGATTTTTCTTCATTACATTTCTAGGAGAGAATTGAGTATGATTGTAAAGAGAGAAACTTCTTAAAAGGAACTTTAAGGGATTTTCTTGAGACTGAGTATTAGATAAGTTGTGTTCTTTCCTTTCTTTATTTTGTAGACTTATTTTTTTCCTAAAAGCAATGTTTTGTCGCATCCTTCTCATAAATTCTGAGCAGTCTTCTTTATCCTTCTCCCTATAATGAGATATGGTTTTGTGAAGATTTAATTTTGTTATTTAAGATTTTAAAAGCAAATTAATTGTGATGATTTGAACTTTGATCTTCATTTACTTTTCAATTTAGTCAATTGAAATGTTAATATTTGTCGATAAACATAAGATTCAAAAGAGATATGATTTATACAACGAGGTAAGAGTTACGTTCAATTTCATGGGTGAGAATATAGTCCATGGGGTTACGTGTAAATAGATAGGGAAGTATACTTTGATGGGTGCATAATCGGAGATTTGAAGGTGACAGATAAAATCCCCAATTTAGTCAAGTTGCTTGTAAAGTGAGATTCTTAGCCCTCAGGGGAAGGAGAAGTGAGAGCTCTGGAGTGGCATCCAATATTCTCTCAACCTAACCACAAGTTTAGGGACCAAACTCTGGATTACTCATTATTCTTTATGCACTCCTAGAGGGTAAGGAATAGAATTGCTCATATTTGGCACAATACCGTTTTTTATGTGTTTTAAATGATTTTAATTACTTCACAATCCATAAACACATTATAAAAAAGAAGAATGCTTTCTTAAATTTAAACTCTTTGTTACAAAACTTTGCTTAGTCTTTATAAGTTTACTTTTGAAGTTTAGCAAATAACTTAGTTAACCTTGTTTTTTTAACTACATTTCAATTAGCATATAGTAAATTTAGTTTAGATTTATTTTCCATACTTAAGTTTTGTAGTTTGAATATTGTGTTTTACATTATAACTATAAGAATTTCTAACTCTTTATGAGATCAATACTTACGACATCATTAGAACTCTTTATTACTTGAGTGATACATATAATTGTGTTATTTTTACGGTTTGGGAGATTAAAGATTTTAATAGATAAAATTATTTATACTGAATTTATTTTTATTGGGATGGAACTACATATTTATTATTTATGTTGTCGTGCGTGTATTGTAAAATTGAAAGGTATTTGCAACACACCACAAAATTGCGCATCAAGTTTTTGGCGTCATTGCCAGGGAGTAACGGTAAATTACTTTATAATTTAGAACATTTTATTTGAAATGAAAAACTATTTGTTATCTAATTAAATATTTTTATATTTTAGTGTGTTTTCTTATTTTTAATTTCTTATTGTGTTTGTGTATGCATAGTTTAAGATTGTTAGGTTTAGTACCTTACGATTCAGAGTTAGAAAGAACTACTAGAAAAAATTGAAAATAATTAAATGAGATAGATGATTTAAAAAAAAAATGGATACAAGCTTAAATAATTCTGAAATTGAAAATGAACATCATCAAAGACCTTTGTGAGATTATGTTAATCCTACAACAGATGAAATTTATTTTAGTATAAAAAATCCTGTTGTAACTATCAATTCATTTGAGTTTAAACATGTTATTATCCAAATGATACAAAATAATCAGTTTGAGGAAACACTGACTGAAGATTCTAACTTACACCTTGCTAGTTTTTTAGAAATGTGTGCTACATTTGAATGTGATGGAGTGTCGAATGATATCATCAGACTTAAACTTTTTCTATTTTCATTAGGGGGTGAAGCTAAGCTGTAGTTAAACTTGGTAGCACATGGATCTATCAGAACTTGAGGAGACTTATCACAAAATTTTTTGTCTAAATATTTCCCCCCATCAAAAACTGCTAAGCATAGAAATGATATCACATCTTTTTATCAATTTGAAGGAAAATCAATTCATGAAGCATGAGAAAGATTTAAAGATCGTCTCAGAAGGTGTCCACATTGTACGTTACCAGATTGTTTAATTATTCAAACTTTTTATAATGGATTGGTTGGATCTCTTAGATTTATAATTGACGCTACTGCTGGTGGATTATTAATATCAAAACCATTCAATGAAGCATATTATTTAATTGAAAAGATGGATACCAATAATTTCCAATGTCCCTCTAAAAGGGTAACTCAAAAAAGAGTAGCTAGTATTCATTATTCTAATGCAATATATATGTTGGTGTTGACCTCACTTTTGCTTGAGCTTTATTTTTTCCTCTTTAGTAGCCTAAGGTCTAGCCATAGGACTTTCCTATTAACTATTCTTAGAAAACTATACAAGGAGTCACCATCAAACTCTTCTCTACTCAACTTGAAGTTCCACATATTGGTCCTAACCTCTAGCACTTAGTAGAGCCATAAGACTTTCATATTAACTATTCTTAGAAAAGTAGACAAGAAAACCTCAACATTAGAAATTCTACCTCTTCTCTACTCAACTTGAAGTTCCACATATTGGTCCTAACCTCTAGCACTTAGTAGGTGGGGTCATTGTAAGGGAAGTTAAGATTAGTCACCCATTAGGACTTTTGGACCTTAGGGTTGAACTTGGGTGTTGGTCTATGGCTAAGGCACTCACTTGCAATCACTTACACTCTCAATCACTCACTACCCTAAACCCAAAATTTCTAGGTTCTGGTCCCTTGATACTCTTGGGAGACTCATGTAGGTGGTCTCCTAAAACCATTAGCCTTATGTTAGGGTTTGGCTAAGATCACTACATAGAGGACCCAAAATGGGGTTTCCATTGGTCTATGGCTTACTGATGGTGGTTGGCACTCCAACTCTACTAAGACACCCAACTTAGCCTTTTGCCCCTAAATTCCCCCAAATTACTTAGATACCTTTGGAACCCCAAATTTTGCGAAAATTTCCAAATCTAGCCAAAATACCCAACTTGGTTCAAAAATTATTTCAAACACCTTGAAAACACCCAGACTACCCAAAATCACCAAAATTGGCCAAATTAACAAAATACCCCTCATTACCCCAAAATTCTAAAAATTTCAAAAAATCCCAAAAATTTCCAAAACCTTCCAAATATTCATAATTTTATTTTTCTCAACTACCACATGACCCAATTTGGCCAATTTGACCACCTTTGATCAAATCCCCCAAATTGTCCTTTAAAGACCCATATTTTCACTAAATCACTCCAAATGTCTGTCCAATTAGTCTCAATTTCTCCCAATTTCAATTGCCTCATCAAAACCAATGTAGACCAGATCCAAGCTCAATTGGTCCATTATTTGAACACAATTTTGAGCTAAACCAAAAAAACTCAATTTTGGCCCTATGACTTGGTTCCACCAAATTGAACCCATGGCCTACTCCACTTGCCACAATTTGTGTTAAAAAACCTTCATAGCATCTCCATACAACAAAATTGACCTTTAATTGGCCTTGATGAGGCCTCAATCTTATTTGATTTCAACCTAAGTCCAAAAAGCCCCAAATTTACCCCAAATTGACCATATCTTAAAATCTCACCAAATTGAGGGTTTTAACCCCAAAACTTTCACTCTATCCCTTCATGAAAAATCTTCACAACATCTCCCTTAATCATGTGTACCATTCAATTTGGACTTAGCCCATGGCTAACTCAACCTAGACCCATGTCTAACCCAACATGCCCAAATTTGCCAAATTTCAAAATCCCTCAAACTGACCTACCAATTGAACTCAAAATCACTTTAACCCTTCACCAAAAATCTTCATAACAATCATATACACAATGTTGGTCAAAAAATTGTGTCAATTGACATGGTTAACCTAGCCCAAACCCAAGCTTTGTTCACTTAAACCCACATTGAACCCATGCATTAAAGATGGCCTAACTATCCCAAAGTCATCAAATTAACTCCACCTCAGCCATTGGTTAGACCCTAAGACCGAGCCAAAGCCCATCTAACCCAAGCTAGATGTGCCATGGACCAAAGTTCCCTCAAATTAATGGATCTTACTTACAAAAATACACATTCTTAAGACACCCTTACCAAAACTAAACCCCATTGCATTAAATTGCTTTGACAGATTCCCTTGGATGCCCTGAGCACCTAGCCACCTTCCCATGCCATGGCTAGCTGGCCTACTCATCAGAGAAGCTCAAAACTAAGAACCACCCCCATGGAACATCACCCAAATCAAACCTAGAGGCCAGCTCAGCCAAACTAAATTATAAAGCTCCTGTTCCCATCACCTAAGCACACAATGCACCCCCTAATTGGCCATGACAGCCACCCCTTAGCCATTTTTATAGAAAGCACCTCCCACGGCCATGGGAAGGAGTCTTGAAAAATTCTTAGAGAGACCTCCATAAACTGACCACAGAGCTTCCCTAAGATCCGCTCAGTGTTTTCCAACTATTTTCCCTCACCAATTTCCACTGTCGGAGTTCAATTTTGAGCTCAAAATCTTGCCGGAAATCAGGACAGAGCCCAATACACATCCATAGTCTACCATACTCAAATGACCTTCACCCACACCTTCACAACAGTGAAAGAAGCTTAAGCCCCATCAAATTCCCGTCTCACAGAGCCTCTACCATAGCTCTAGACCAACACTCAAATCCGACCGTGATAAAAATCATACCAAGGCCTTACACCTAGACCAGAGACTACATCTCTAGCCTCCTTGGATCACAACGAATGTGCCAAGTCTCTTTGATCAAATCTTCACTACTCAGAGAAAAGGTATAAAATCTCTCCCCCTCCCAAGCCTCTTTTGATTCTCCATTTGCTTAGAGTTAATTTGATGGCTTGATCACCTTATGGATGTGTTTTTCTAGTCTAGACGAGCGTTTTATAAAAACATTTCACTTAATTTGTTTGAGAAATGAGAGAGATCTTAAGGCTAGAAGATGGGCTGCTCTCGGGCTAGGCTACCAGGGACGATGATAGTGGTCGTCCGATCGCGCGTGTGTCAGATGGATGGTTAAGATGAAGCCGGGCAACACTTCCTTACAAGAACCGCAGGCCGAGTCAGCGGCTACATGGATGGCGGCGTCCAACCAAAGCGCGCCACGTGGAGTTCGGAGCTGCCTAGGATCTACATGGCGCCGCGCTGTTTAAATAGATAAATAGAGATTTTTTCTATTTATTTAAATACACCTAACTTAAAAAATTTATATCTTGGCATAGAAAAATAACAAAAATAAAATAAAAATACCCTTTAGCTCAGTTAATTAAATATTGATTTGGATGTTTCAATTCTCCATGCATGTAGTAATTACACTATGACTTGAAATTTTAGCATGTTGTTGCCTCCGTCTTAGAAAACATTCCCTGATTTTTCCAAAGTTAGAGGAGGTCCCTAGACAGAGAATCATATTTTTCAAGTTTATTTGTATTATTTGCTTAAAATAATCATGGAAATTAGCATATTGCTTAGAAAATTTCAAGAACATTTTGGAAGGTTTATGATGACTAGAGAGCCTTTAGAAAAATTTCTCATAAGCCAAGTCTTTCAAAATACACCTAATCTTCACAAACCCTAAATCACTAAGATAATTAATTTTAAAAAATACAAACAAAAAAAAAGACTTGATTTTTGATCTCCACTATTTTTTAGGATCCAGAGAACTCACCAAAAAAATTCCAAAATATTTTGAGTTCATTTGGTAACTTAAGTTAATTTTTAAAAATAAATAACGTTTTTGGCACTAAAATGATTTTTAAAAATTAAAATATAACTTAAAAAATTATAAAAACTTGTTTTTTAAGTTCTCTGTGATCAGGGTTATTTTCTAAAAATAAAATGGAGTTTAAAATAAAAACTTGATTTTTAACCTATTTTAAATATTTAAATAATTAAAAATCCTTAAAAATCATAAAAATAATAAAATTCATGGAAATGTTATAAATTGTTTCCTAAGAACTTAGGAACAATTAGAATATTTTTCCTAATTTTCCAAATAAAGAAACCAAATTTTAAAGCTTTAAAATGTTTTTAAAGGCTAAAATGGGTTTTCACTAAGAATAATTCCAATAAATCAAATAAAACTCAGAGAAATAAAAATTTTTCTCCTTCGAGTTCTTTGACCCTAGAAAGATTTTTGAAAATTATAAAATTTAAATTTCTTCATTTAAAATATTTAATATTTAATAAATACCTCAGAACATAAAATAATTCTTAGAATTAAAAAAAAAAAAAACAAAATCATCAAATTTGGTCCAAAGGCTTCCCTGATCTAGGCCTACCTCCAATAAAAATTTCAAGGAATTAGGATTTACCTTGGTTGAATTAGGGATTTTCTTTAAGAAATCCTATTTTTGCATGAAAATAATTATAAAAATTAAATTAAATTTTCAAAAATAACATTTTCTCCTTTGATGTCTTAATTGACCCATGAATGAGGTAGGATAAGAATTTGAAAGTCATTTGGATTAAATTTGATGAATTATGAAGTGTTAGAGCCTTAAGGGAAAATGTGTAATTTTTGAAATTTAGCCTTACTTAACATTTAGGCTTAATTCAAGGAGGAAAATGGGCAACCTTTGATCTTAATCAATTTATTTGGATGTTTGAAACACAAGGGGTTAATTGATAGAAACCAACCTCACTTTCTTAATTGAAAAGACGAGTTACTAAATTTCTAAATTATAAAAATTTGGAAGTTTCTTAAAATAAATGAGCCCAGGACTTCGGGGTATGACTTTTGACATCAATAATTAATCACTTTAATACCCTTATTTTTGATTTTCAAATGAATTTCAAATATGAGTCATGATCACCTAAAGCTTAACCTTTTCAAAACTAATTAAGACACTCACCTAGGTCTTCGGCTTAGTAGTGACTTAGGCTAAATCAAGTTTCATTTAAATTACCCCTATTTTGATTTTCAAATAAAATTCAAATCATGAATTATAACCACCTAAAGCTTAACAAGACACTCACCTAGGTCTTAAGGGCTTAGTAGTGACTTAGGCTAAATCAAGTTTCATTTAAACAAGGATTTCACTCACCTAGGTCTTAAGGGCTTAGTAGTGACTTAGGCTAAATCAAGTTTCATTTAAATAATATTCAAATCTTGAATTATGACCACCTAAAGCTTAATCTTTTCAAAACTAATTAAGACACTCACCTGAAATCATGAATTATGACCACCTAAAGCTTAATCTTTTCAAAATTAATTAAGACACTCACCTAAAAATCATGAATTATGACCACCTAAAGCTTAATCTTTTCAAACCTAATTAAGACACTCACCTAAGTTAGGGCTTAGTAGTGACTTAGGCTAAATCAAGTTTCATTTAAATGAGGATTAGAAAAGTAAATCAGAACATCTTCCAAACACTACAAGCCCAATTAGGACCAATATTTTGTTAGGTATTCCAATAACACTAACTTGCCTCTTTAAGCATCTTCACCCAAATAATTTTTAAGAATAAATTACAGATGATAATTACCTTATTCTCAGGGATAATTGTGAAATCAATTCTCATTGAGCATTAGGTTTTTTATAGGATGAATTATTAAGCAACATAATACGTTTAAAAGAACTTGGGATTTTCCACCAGGCAGCGAGAGAGTAGCACGGGCCTGCTTCTTCCTTTAGATCTGATGGATACCTCAGAGATCTACTAAACTTAATATATTTTTCTTGGCAACATCATCCTTAATTAAACTCCTAAGGACCCACCAAGATATGAATTAGGGTTAGATAGGTCATCAAAAATTTACTTCCCTGTGTCATATAAACTGCCTTAACATGCCTTTTGAGTTTTAGGGGGTGGAACGAGAAGACTTGTCAGGTGCACTTTTATAGTTTTTAGCATTGTCTTTCTGGTACTTTCATTCTGTACTTTTATACCTGCAAATTTGTATGCTAAATAACGACGCCACCCTGCATGAAAACTAAAACTATTAGGATAGCCACAAAGCCAAAACTAGAATCAAAACTAAAATTAAAATCAACCAAGATAAATTTATCCTTCACAACATTCAAAATATAAAACAACTCAAAATTTAATCACAAACATCACACAACACTATAACTTCAACTAAATTAAGGCATCTCTATCGGATGATCGGGAATCCCTCGAAGGAGATAAACTATGGCTGCTAACGAGGCTTCCCACGGTCTAAATGAAATTATGGAACTCATTAAGTTGAGCTTAGTAGATTCATTTAGACTAAGTGAATCCAATAGAAAATAGAGGTACCAGAACGAGGGAACCGTAGGATCCTAATCAGTGTCGCCCTAATCAACTTTAACATGCCCCCATAAAATTTAAAGAACTTCAACCATAGGGCCACATGATTTGACATCATAACTTGACACACTAAAAAACTCAAACTCATCGCGGCAAGGAGCTTGGAGCTAGTATTGGGGGCAGCACTACCTTCTTCAACAACAAAACCTGTCTTCCCTAGCTAAACCAATCTTCCTTCCTTAAATATAAGAAACAAAGCCATAGGACATTGAGGTTGCTTGCTTATGCAACGTAAATCCTCACTTTATCTGTAGGCCTTTGTATAGCTCTGCTATACAACATAAGCCCTAACTCATCTTAGGATTCCAAGGTTGTCGTTTGTCATGACCTAAATCCTCACATCTTCCCGCTATTTGTGTGAACGTTTCACACGAATGTAAGCCCTAACTAATATAATTGACAGGATGAAACACTTAAATTATTCTCCTCAAAAATGAAGCCAAACATTAGGATAGCTTGGGAAGTCACCGAGGTTCTCCTATGGATCTATGAAAACCCATAGTTCTTCCTCCTTTGGACACTACAACAAAATGTTCCAAATTTGAACCAATCCCCTTTCACAGCTCTTCGTCCGATCTCATTGAGAAGTCCTACCCTTTGAAACTCCTTGAAGATAATATTTCCTGATTTTTATCTAGAGTCTTCTTAGGTGACTTTGGTCATTTAAGATGTAATTAACTGTAGGGGCTTGCCATTATAGGAAGCTTTTCTCAAACCCAGTTTAATATAAAACCTATTTAATTCTTTATATTATGTAGGGGAACTTGTCTGCAAATACAAAGGTTTTGCAGACCAAACAGATGTCATATATTCCTTAGTTTATTTGATCGAGCCTCATCCTCAAGTCTTATGTTTATCCTTTGGGATATATACATGATTTGAGGTACAGTGCTCTTTCGTTTAAACTATAAAAAAATATGGGGTCAGTTTGATTTGATTTTTTTTCTAAAATCAAATATATATGTAAATTAAAATGTCCTTCTGAAGCGGGCAACGAGATTTTGATTCCGGTGTCCGACAGCTTCTTACGGTTAACTCCTTCAACCAAAAATAACACCGACAGCTTCTGGCGACTCCGCTGGGGATGATCTTTCCCTCTATACAAATTAAGAAATATTATCTTCAAACCATCAATAATATGTCCATGTCCCTCTTAGACCAAATTTCCCTTCTTCCATTGGCATACTTTACCCATTTCTGTCTTGGGAAAGTACAATTAACTCTTTGGACTTCAAGGTTGGCTGTTCAACCATCATTGAACATAGGGTTCAGAAGGCCATTAAGGACTCTTAAAATTTTCTTCTAGGGCCGGACCCCCAATAGGTGTGTCGGTGGACTAGTTCTACCTTGGTGTTGTATGCAACTAAATGGGTTCCGCACTGGCCCTTCCAAATTTGATTTGTTACTTTGCTAATTAAACCAAATCGTGTTGTGCTACGCGCACTTTAAAATTTTGTTACATTAATTAAATTTTACACCTCTTGATTTTTTTTCTTAAACAAGATTTTAAAATACCCATAAATTAAGACCCGAACGGTCTACAGATCAACCTCTACTTTTAGTGCTTGCACTAAAAATTATGAGGTTTTTGGCCATATAGCTAACCCCAAAACTTTCTGTTTTCAAGCCTGCTACAATGGCCTACCTAATGCTAACCATTTCCTATAACCTGCCAACGAGCCACGAACCCTGTAATCTTGGTCCTACCATCAAATTCAGAGCCTAATGAAGATCGCCTCAGTCAGATCCTCTGGAAAGCTCCGTTTGTAGTAATGAAGATCGCCACACCGGAAATACAAGAACCATCTGCAGAATTCAGTCTGAAATGCCTTCAAGACTTCTCTGCCTGCAAGAAGTCTGAAGCTACTATCTCCATGACACCCACCAAACCTGCTAGCCCTACTGCTGTTAAGGGGAAAGAAGTATTGATTACTAAGGATCTGACTGAGGGATTAATTTTCCCACTACCCGTGTTTGAAATCGGATCAAGTTCGAGGACTGTACCACTGACCCAAACCTAAAAGAGGAACTTCAATAGAAGAGTTTGGAGGGCCATGAAAGCCCAGACTCCCAAGGAGACACCCATTGAGGAGGAGCCTCGTCAAGTTGAAGAAGTGCTACCATAAATTTATCCACTCCTACGAGGGAGTAGATTCCATCCTCTGACGGATACCAATGGATACGAGAGTATCTAGAAAATCACCGCTGCATTACCAGCACTTCATGGACATGGTGAGGAAGGAACAAAATTCACTCTTATCACCCGAGTTAGTGCAGTTTTCAAAAGGCTAGCTACCAAAGAAGGATGTTCAGCTAGTGAGTTACTTAAACGAGTGGGAGATGCAATTTCCCCTCGCATGAACAAAGAAATTTTGAAGGATGTCAAATCCGTCAGAAAATCCCACAAGACAAGTAGAATGCCCCCTACTCGTATCCCCATTTGGTTCCATTTAGGGAACAGAGTTGATACTGCAGTAGTTACTACTGATTATTCCGCCATGAGGACTGCAGCCCGTCGACCGGTTAAGTTGAGACTGGTTTCGAAAATCTTACATGTCACCCATTATGGAGATATTTCTACAATCTCAAAGGCAAAGACAAGATGACTACCTGTCACTGTAGCCGGTCTACACCACGAGGAGCATAATTTTTCTTGGCATACTATTATTTCTACTAAGACACTCCGTCTTGAGACATCATCGTCAAAAAAGAAAAAGGTATGGGTACCCAAGGTCGCTGCACCGATACAGTTCGGTGAACCCATGAGACAAGAAATGAAAATAGTGTCTGAAATATCTAACATCGTCCCAATAATAGCTAGCGAGATGGAGGAACAAGTAGAGCATGTCGATCAAGGTCGTCCAGATCTTAAAAAAATCAAGGAATTAATAATTGAAGAGAAAGTTGAGAAACTCAGGATCGAGATTTTTGAGTTAGCTCGAGAACACAGAGTTTCCATCGATAGTGACGATGAAAATTGTTATTACAATGATTACTTGGAAGAAGATTTCATGGATGTCCATGTAATTGACACAAGAGCGACCACATCTACGTGACAGGCTCAACCTCAAACCGAAGAGAACGCTGTATATGAGTTGCATAGGGCTGTCCTCCTAAAGGATGAGCAAGTTAGTCTACTGAAGAAAAGAATAGAAGAGATGACCACAACCATGACCGCTATGGCCACTATTCAGGGGCAATCACAAGCGCCGCAATTGGCTTCTCCAGCGATCAATCAGCCATAAATCATACTCATCAAAGATGAAAGGAGAGAGGTTGCTTCAACAAACAAAGATGAGAAACATAGAAAGGATTCTCCATCAGGTGCTAGACCAGAAAAAGAATTCAAGAAAATGGTTGAACAAGTGCGAGACACCTTAACCCAACATATGGGTGGTGCATTGGTTCTAAAGGGTAGATCTTACCCAAAGGAATTCGATGTCGTGCCTTTCCCCAAAGGTTTTGTGGCCCCAAACTTCAAGATATTTGATGGGACTGGAAATCCCAGACAACATATAGCATATTTTCGAGCTAGCTGCGGCAACATGAGAAATAGTGAAGCTCTACTCTTCCAGCAATTCGTAAGCAGCTTATCTAGAATTTCTTTGGATTGGTATGCTGACTTGCCCAACGGGCCAGTTAAAATATTCTTGGAGTTGAAACAACTGTTTGTGAAAAGATTTACTGGGGTACAACACCATGTGTCTATTGGAGAGCTCATGATGGAAAAATAAAAGCCTAGGGAAACTTTGGTGGACTATATTTTGAGTTGGAGAAGCCTTAGCATGAAATGTGAACCTCAGGTACAGGAACATCATGTGATTGAAATTCTTGTTAAGAGCATTCATGGGCCAGTAGCTTTCATGCTCAAGGGACTCACGAGCAGTCTTCAAGAGGAAATCAAGCACATGGAGCCACACAAAATGGAAAAGGTGACCCGAGTGTTTGAAAGGAAATCAGGAGTAGTAGCGACCATCGACAAAAGAAAGTAGCCGATGAAGATATATGCAGAAGAGCCTTGCCAGTCTTTGTCACAGTACGCTCAGAAACAGAGTAATCAATCCAACCAGCAACCGCCTTAAGAAGGATCACCACAAACAGGGTATAAGAAAATGTCCCTGTTAGAGCAACGTAAAATGATGTATTCTTTCAAAGATGAAGCTATACCTAAAATATTCAGAAGTCTGATGAAGAAGCTGGAGTTCAAACTACCAAATTCGAAGAAGCCCGAAGAGGTGGATAAGAAGAATGAACAAAATTAATGGCCATACCACTGGTTTCTTGGGCAAACTATAGAAAAAATGCTTCATCTTTAAAGACTGACTTGAGAGAAACCTTAAAGAGGAGAACATAACAATCTCGAAAGAATATTTAAGGGAAGCTGGAAAAAGGTTGTTGACCTCACTTTTGGTTGAGGTCTAGAAATTTCTTTAGTAGTCTAGGTCTAGCCATAAAACTTTCCTAATTGACTAATCTTAGAAAATTAGAAGAGATACCCCACCATTAGAAATTCAAAACTCTTCTTTTTACTTAACTTGAAATTCCACATATTGATCTTAACCTCTAGCATTTAGTAGGTAAGATCATTATAAGAGAATTCAAGGAGAGTCCCTATGGGATTACTTGGCTTTAGGGTCAACTCTAGGTGTTGACTTGGAACTAGGATACACCATATCTTCACAGTACATTAAGCCATGGTTCATTTAGAATGGATATTTATCAAATTCTATGTGAAATGCCTAAATTGGTCTTTTGCCCCTACGCACCTCCAAATTACCTAACTGCCCTTGGGACCCAAATTTGGCTAATATTCCCAAATTTTTACCAAAATACCTAATTGATCAAAACCCATTTCAAACACCTTGGATACATCCAAATTTGTCAAAATTTCTAAAAAAAGATGATGCCCTTGGGACCCAAATTTGGCTAATATTCCCAAATTTTTGCCAAAATACCCAAAATTGAGAAAAACCCATTTCAAACACCTTGAATACATCCAAATTTGTTAAAATTTCCAAAAATGACCAAATTACCAAATTTCAAACACCTTGAATACATCCAAATTTGTTAAAATTTCCAAAAATGACCAAATTACCAAGTAAATTTGACCATCTTTGACAAAATCCCTAAATTAGTCCCAATATTGGCTAACACCCAAAATCTCAACAATTGAATGCCTTAGACCTCAAATTGGCATCCAATTTTTGTTGAAAATCCTTTATAAGGTCATTTTTGACCAAACACAACAATCAATTTGAGCTTAGCCCAAAGCTAGCTCAAGTTAGACCCAAATTT